>VTWG01001720.1:0-24523 GCA_008817895.1 Anopheles fontenillei
GGTAACACTTCTGAGGAAAACGAAACATATTATTAATAACGCTGCGCTTATTTACCGCAAACATAAACTTAAATTAAAGTAAAATGCACAGTTTAAATACAAACACATCGGCAAAATCATATATTAACAGCGAATGTACACAACGATCTCGTACTATATCCATGCTTATTCACATTTACTTGTTTTGCTTTCGGGGTTTCTAGCGAAATTACACTAAACACAAACAATAAACAAACATATATACTCTAAATGCGACCGCTCCCTCTCCCTCTCTCTCTCTCTCTGTTCAATTACCTAACAACAACCCGCACACATCTAAGCGGTTTATCATCAATCGTGATGTCACACTACTATTGCACAAATTAGCCACAAAACTGTACACAAACATACGCGCAAAAAAATAAGGCAAAATGGCAGAGTGGTAGAGGGTCTACTACACCCCGTGGCGGTGGTGGTGTTATGATGAACAAACGTACCATAGGAATGCCATATACGCATTTTTTGTAAACATATTATACACAAAGCGATGTTACAGGAAAAAAGAAACAAGTGAAGTGAACTAATCGCATTTCTGTGTCGTAATTTAGAACAAATAAAGTATGTAAATGGAAGAGGGGAAACTTTAGAGGGGGAAAAAACATAGAAAATATCAAAGAGTAAATTACGAAAGATAACGAACTGGCAAGAACTTTAAACTGTATCGAAAAACAACAGTGCAACTGCAAAGATGCTAGCGAAGAAGAAAACACAATGTCTGTGCACAAGAGTTAACAACGCCTACTACACACAAAACCGGAGGGAGGTGTTCGAGTACAGTTTGCTATCTGCCTGACTGACTGACTACCGTAGTTAGTTGCTGGATGTTGCATCCATACTTTTGTTTAACAATTTTGTTTGGTTGGTTCAGATTTGTCTACACACAAACACATAACACTCTCTACTGATATCTGCGCCGGGTGCTGCTGTGCTGCTAAAGTGTCGGATTATATCCCTTAATAACGTTCAATTTTAAGGCGTTGCCCCATCTACGGGTCGCAAACAATTGTATGGTTATCTCTTTCTTTTTTGTGTGTGTGTGTGTGTATATAGATAGTTCAACAAAGCTCATCTCTACGGCTACCACACACAGCAACCCGTTGCGCACCTAAATCTACTCTCTCATATCTCTTGCTTGATTTGCAATTGCTTCCGTTTGTACTCGGAAACACTCGGTTCTCGGTTTTTGTTGCTTTTGTCTTTTTTTGCTATTGCGCTGACACAAAACGTTACATACACACTCCAGGCATATATTGTGAGCGAATTTTGGTCGATTTAAATGGCGTGTTTGGGCCAGCACTTTTTTTTTGCTTTGTTTTTGGTTGCGTGAGAGGAGAAGTAGTAGAAGAGGAAGGAGAAGTTCGACTTACATGTGCTCCGGGTGGTTGCGCAGACAGTCCAGGAATCCTTGCGGCTTCACCGCACCGGTGCAGATCTTGTGGATGGCGGTAAATAGGGGGAATCTACAACGAAACGAGCGGATTTATTTAGCTCACCATCGTCTAGGAGAGGAACTTTCGCCCAAAACACTCACTTATCCTCCATGCCTTTGCTCTTCAGCATAAAGTTCACCTCCTCGGCAGTGATCGGGCCCTGCAGCTTCTGTCCATTGAGCATCTCGTTCTCCAGCTCTACGATCGTTTTGCCCGTCTTCACGAACGCTTCCGACACCTTACGGTTACGGCCACCTGTTCTCAGCGGGAAGGGAGTTTGCACATTAGTTTCCAACCATCACACAACTACACCACAATCCAAAGCGCTAAAATTCACCGTAACACGTAGTGATGAGATCAGCAACGCCGCAGCTCTCGAAGAACGTCGACAGCTTGCTACCCGGGTAGAACACATCCACGAACTTGATCATCTCCATCAGACCTAACCGAATGACGGCCGCCTTCGTGTTGTCGCCCAGTCCCATACCGTCGACGAATCCGGCACCGCAAGCCACAATGTTCTTGAGCGCACCGCAGATCTCGACCGCATCGACATCGTCCACCACGACCACGCGGAAGTTTGGCGTCAGGAAGAGATCGCGCAGGGTTTGCGCAATCTTCATGTCCCGGCAGCCGATGGTCGTCTCGCAGAACTTCTCCTCCGCGACCTCACCGGCCAGATTGGCGCCCATCAGCACCGAGCACGGGATCTTCAGATGCTTGGTGATCAGGTGCGAGATCAGCTCCATGCCACCGCCCTCGGCAACATCGAAGCCCTTGATCAGGGACAGACCGACGGCCGTCGGCTTGATTTTGCCCAGCAGCTGCGTGCCCAGTCCACGGATAAACTGATGCGGCACGACAAAGATCAGAATGTCGGCATCCTTGGCAGCTTCCACCACATCCGGAACGGCGACCTAGGGCAATTGGAAAGAAGAAGAGGGAGGGGAAAACACCAGACACACATTAAAAGGACTCAATCATTATCAGTAGGAAGTATAATTATATCCGAGAGCATTAGTTTAAAGAAAATCAGAAGGCAAACCTTCTGCCAATATGTCAAATTATCGTTCTGCTGGAATCAAAGAAGTCAAAAACTCATCGATTTCTTCCCCTAAAACAGCATGAACAAGCTATGATCAATCTATTCGTGACCGGCATGTTAAACAATACATCTCACCCGCCTGTCTTTGCTTACAGCATTGGCTTTTTTCCTAATGTCGAAGGTTTAAAAATAAACTCCGTGCCCACGCGAGTGAAAATGCAGCTGCACAGCCAATGCACAACGTGTTCGGCTCGTACAGTTCTCCTCAACCCTCCCCCCTTCCCTTTGTTTAAACTCTCGCTACGCCGCTCAATCATTATGTCGGCACGGGTTGACGAGCAATAGATGTGGTTCATTGATCGCTACTACACCGCCATGTGTATGTGTGTCCGGAAAAAGACATTACGCTTGCGAACAAAGAAACAAGCAAACGATCCGTCTTCGAAAATGGCCCCGTATGATAATGGCAAGGGCGCTGGCAGACTGGGGGTGGTGCTGTTGCTGCTATTTGCATACATTTGTTTGATCAATTATCGTTATCGTTGCTTCCTTTCTTTCTGTGCTGGTGTTGCTCTTGTTTTGCTGCTCTCGGGCGACACCTCGGGGGCAATACCTATTAAAACACCACTGTCCCCTTACATAATCGCTATTCATCGGACTGTCGAAAAGCCCGGGTTGACAAAATGCTTCGACAGCGGACGACAGCGGGTGGTGGTCGCCGGGAAGGTTAATGATAAGCGCGATAAAGTCGAAACAGGTTCTTTCGCAAGGTCCCCCCCTTTGTGCTGGGCTGGGCAGGGTGGTTCCAAATTCCAACCAAATCACTTTTCACGCTCGGCGGACGAACGGAAAAAGAAAGACAAGACTGACGAACGGAATTGACCGAGGGCACCCTGAGTCGGACTTAGAGCCGTAGAGTGATAACCTTTCCTTTGCTCACAACAATCGCCGGCCGTGTTGCTTTGCTACTACATTTCGGCGGAATATGGTCGGCGCTTATGTAAAGTGAGATTTGAAAGTGATTGTGTGCTTCGGTCGGTGAAAGTAAAATCGTCAAACGATAAATAAATCAATCTGCAAGGCAGGAGAACAGTGCTGACAGGAAATATATTTCCTTCGTCAAAATAATGTCCAGGAAATGATCGATGTTAGCAGCATACTCTAGTTAGTGGCCTTCCCACTTCACTTTGAGTGGATATGAGCTGGCAGCAACGGAACGAACAGCGCGCCAATAGTGCACACTTGAGGTCATCCATCTAGCTAGCGGACATGCTTCCGCATCATGCCACGTGCAGTCACGTGCAAGCTTCTAGTGCGCTTAATTGCCCTACTACACACAACTATCCAGCAATGTGTACGTGTGTGGGTTTGTGTGTTGCAAGAGAACGAGAACTCACTTATACACTCAACTGTTAAGATAAATGCAGTCGCTGTGTGATGCAGTCGCACTCGTTCGTACATGCATTCACACTCCGTCGTGGAGGATCATTCAACATTGCCGCACTATAAGCCATGCTCATTTAAAACTCATTTACTATTCCCTCCCTCCTCCCGGGGTGTGGTGTGTCGGCAGCTTTTTGACACATATTAAATGTGTTTCGACACATTCCCACAATACATGGAATTATTAATCTTCGAGAGCTCAAACACGATGAACCTCCCCAGCCGATAAGATAACCGACAGGCTCACCATAAAAACTGTTTCTTAATCGCAGAACCAACAGCTTCGGTAAACAACCGATAAGCCATTACCTATCGGAGGGGGCAATTAATTATTCTCCCTCCATCCCGGACACACCTGGCGAGACGTGGAGGAGGTGGGAGTTTGGATGGGTTTACGGGCGCCCACGCCCACGGACTATTACGATCAGATGGAACTTTGGCACCGTGACAAAGGACAAATACTATAAATACTTCAGGCCCACCGGTCAACCGCGCAACAGGCAATATCGTGGGGGGAGGATGGGACACGCTCCGTTGAAATGCACAAAAACTTACGACGTTCTCGGGCAGCTTGTGTCCAGGCAGATACTTGACGTTCTCGTGCGTCGTGTTGATGATTTCCGTTAGCTTCTTGCCATCGATCATCTCCTCGTACACGTACATCGTGACGCGGTCCTCGAACGTGGCCAGCCGCTTGGCATTGGCGCCCACGATCTTGGCGATGGCCGATCCCCTAGAATGTTGAAAAATAGACAAAAGAGAAACAAGGTTTAATTCCCGTTTGTTGTTGTCCTTTTTTTTCGCGAGGCATATACAATAACATATGTAATCCTATTTGCTTTGGTAGAACGTTTCCCGGCGCGAAACACACCAAAACATTGCTCATTGGTGGCCGATTGTGACCGACGTTTTCTATGTTTACTATGACAATAGAATCAGAGCAAAAGAACTTAACCTTCAACATCTCTCTGTCCGTCCTCACTTGAGGAGAGTAGGTCAGCTTGGGGACATCTTTTTTTGCTTTAATTGACTTTTCTTCGTGCGACGAGATGTAAATACTCCCACACTGACGCGCGCATTCGTAGTATTTTTTCTCTCTGTGACTGTTGTTTTCATTGCTCGAGAATCGTTTCACTTTATCTCGCGCTTCCTTTACGTAACCCTGACCTCCCGACGGTGGAGGATTTTTACTCGCTTTACTTTTGTGGGGAAAATTTGCTCACAACAACACAGCGCGCACCGCGATTGCCTTGACATTGGAGCAACGGTGGAGCAGAAATGGAAGGGGGGGAGAGGGGAGCTGTGTTGTTTATCCTGGAGAACAAAAACACTACGGAAACGCGCACACACACACATGTTCGCGCAAGGATATCACGCCACTGTCAATCACGGCCTACTTCTTCTAGCTATCTGTTCAAGGACTAACGATGTGATGCCTTTTTGGCAGGATAGAGAGAGGAAAAAAACTGCACACACACGCATACACACACTTTTCCGGTATCTCCAGAAGTATGGCGAACACTTACCAGTTTCCGGAACCGACGATGCACACACGGACCTTATCAGACATGGTTGCTGGCGGGGTGAGGGGCGGTATCGACTTTTTGCAGCGCACAGAGGAACAGGAACTCAAGAGTACAGGATCAGCAGTGCAGGAGGAATGAACACACCACCAGTCGGAAGCTGCGAGTTTTGGGAAATGAAGAAAACGGTTTTATGTAATGCTCGAAATACGAATCCAATCAACCGCCACGGAAGAAGTGGATTCGGGCCGTTCTCGGGCCGTTCGGGTGTGCCGTGCCGTGCCGTGCCGTGTGCGCTGGCTACACCACACACCGACCACGTGTACGTGTGTGTATGTGTGGTTTGGTATCTATTTTTTGCTGTGTACTGCGTTCAGCTGATCAAACCAGCGCCAAACACACACGATGGACCAAACCACGGCAAACGAATTTCGCGATTTCGTGTTTGAAATCTTCCCCACCGCAGGAACTTACTTTCGAAACGATGCGTCCTCTTCGCGCAAACAATTGGAAATAAGTGCAAAAAACCATCCACATCGTACGATAACACAGCACCCAACTCGCCAACCTTGTTTAGGCGTGCTAACGAGCTACTGACAAGATTATGCAATGGTGGCTGGTTGTCTTAAATTACGTTCTGTAGTGCTTTTGTAATGCAAGGAGTCCATTTTTGTCCCATTTAATGATATTTTATAATAAAAAAGAATAAATTAACCCATTTAAATGTAAAGATATGCATTTTCTATAGTAAAACTCAAACTTCGACTACAATCATAGCATGCCCTGTGGATTCTTAACAAGCCGTGGCCCCTGGGGGAAGCACACACGATTCGGTTTTGACCGTTCGCTGTCAAAGTGGCGGTGGCAAGAAACGTCATCGTTGACAATCCCGCGCATGGTGCGTTTGTTTACATCGCTTCTTTATTTTTACGAAAGCGCTAGCCCGCAGCCAGCACCACACATCGATTAGTATTGTGGGATAAATTGCTCCTTGCGAAATACAATTGTGCTACTGTGCCCGCAACATCAAATTTACTACCCAAATAGCGATAGACTCTTTATTCGTTTACCCTAACTTTTAACGCAACGACGTCCTAAACCCCTCCCCACCGACAATCCAATGCAGCGTGGAACAGCGTGGAACAGTTTCGACGAACACACGGCACGAACACGCAACGGCGAGAACGAGTAATAATACTTACGTAGCAGAGGTTAGTATTGTATCTACCGATTGGTGCTCTATTTCGATTGCAAATCCTTAATTTCCTGCTCAATGTTGGTGCGTGCGGCACTCTCGAAGCGCTCGCTGAACTGCGCCGTCATGTAAATGCTCGGTATGCGGCTCAGCGCTTGCAGTAGCTGCAAAGAAGAAAACACAAGTTCCGCTAAACGCTCCCTGAAGATGCAGCCGACATTTACCTTAAGGCGCATTTTATCGTAGGAACTGACATCCTCTTCCGGACATTCGTTACGAAGCTGCTGGGTGTATTGTTTGTACTCTTCCGCCGGGATACTGGCATGTCGGGAATGATAGAGAGCAAGAGAGAGCACACCATTAGAACTAACTCCAACCCAGGTGTCCCCCCTCATACTAACTCACCCCAGTACTAGCAGGTCCAAGTCCTGAAAGTATTGCACGTCATCCTCGGATAGATCCCCAGCCTCCATCTGCAAGTCTCCCAGCAGTCGCTTTACGTTCGCTTCCAGCGTTTTCTGGAAAGATGATCCGCATTAGAAAGATCATCCTGCAGCAATTGCTTGGGGTGGGGGGCTTACATTTTCAATCTGTGCATCGGCAAAGAATTCACCCACTGTCTCACAGTTCCGTGCGACACAGTCTTTGTCCGCCTCGAAATGGTAATACTGAAACAGGGCGGCCAGCTGAATGCATACGCTCGCTCCCGTTAGATGTGGAACCTTTCGACGGATCAGCTCCGACTCCGTGTGGTAGTGGCGATGGCTTTGCGCGTATTGTGCCCGAAGCTTGGCCAACCACCTGTCCGCTGTGTCGGGCGCCAGTTCCAGCGCGGTGCTGATGTTTTCCCATATCGATTCCATCGGGTCCTTGTGTGTCGATGTTTCTTAAAATCTACAATAGCCGAAGGGTTGCACAAAACGCTAATATTTTAACACTACGTCGGGTGGAGGAAAAGCTATCCTAAAGTGAGTGCAATCTTCTGCCCAGCAAGTTGTCGTGACTAATGTCATTGATTTTGCTTATTCGAGCCTTTGTGACGGATTGAAGGAAGCGTGTAGGAGAATAGGACATGCGCACTGCGGAGGAAGTTCTCCAGAAAGGGAGCAACTACTTGCATGTTTCCTACATTTCATAACGTGTCCTACCGTCTGTCTGTCAGTGTAACCTCACCACCGATCGGTCTGTTTACACCCGAACAAATACAATCTGAATGAGTTTTGTTATTACAATCTTTCCACAACGCGCCAGCATGGCTCGCACTAGGGCGGGCAAGAAGCAGCAATCAAACGGGCCTCCTGCTCAACCACGCCGTAGCACCAAAAAGGAAAAACCAAACACATTCAAAGCTAAACGGAGACCTAAAAAGAAACCGACGAACCAGCTGGCACAAACCTTCGCAAGCATGGATACCCGGCAGGTTAGTACATCCCGGGAGACGAAATCCCTTTTCAAGCCACGCTTCTAACCACCCTTTATGCATATTGCAGGCAAACATGAGCCCTGGCAAGATGTCGAAAGCGATGAAACGAAGCTCGAAGGAAAATCTGCGCCGGATGAGCGCTATTGTGGAAAAACGTCGCAAGCAGCAAGATGCAGTAGTGCAGCTCCAAAACATGCCAGTCGCTGTCAACCCACAGAACGGGGGTATCAAAGAGAATAATCAACAAAAATCGGTCCCCGATACGATCGTGATTGAGGATTCGGATGAAGAAAGTGAGCCGACGGGTGGTACGGGTGGTGATGCAGTGGAAAATGCTTCCACTGATCCTTTGTTTTACGTCGATCGTAATCCTGGTATACGGGAGGAAGATGTTCCACTGTACGTCGTCGGTACCGATGTGGAGGAACAATCAGCATCAACGAAGGATGGTGAACCAAAACAACAACCGTCGTCTGGCAGTATCGAACCGGACCACCGACGGTCTGCCACGATCGAACCGAACGAATGTAGTGTGATTGTGCTAGACAGCACGTTCGACCAAACGATGAACAACAGCATGAAGGACATGAAGATCAACGCTGCTGACTGTGTACAACCAGTAACGGTGGACACTGCCGAAACGTGCACGAGTTCGAGCAGTACCAGTACCAATACCAGTGTCACTAAAGTACAAACGAAGAAGAAGATCCGTTCCAACAGTCAAGCCGCCGAAACGATCGTTACCGATGTGATCGATTTGAGCGACTATCCCGATACGGAGCAGCAACCTTCTTGCTCGTCATATGCTGCCAGCAACACCAAAACGCCAGCCTTTCCCACGCTGGATCGTATCCCGCTCGGCTACAGCGCATCCAACGCTGCTCGAGCAAAACCCAATCGTCTTCAACAGAAGCCACACACAAATGGCAGTGGTAGTGGTGGTGGTAAAGGTGGTGGTGGTGGTAGTGGTAGTGGTAGTGGTAGTGGTAAAGGTGGTGGAGGAGGTGGAAAAGCCACGAATACGAACGATGTGGTTATTGGGTCGGCTCTTCATGTAGAAAAGAAGATGAAGAGGATGGTAATCATTGATGGAAATAATGTCGCGTATGGGTAAGATAGTGGTACAGACTGAGACGACCGTGTATGATTGTAATTGTGTACCATTTCTCTTTTTCTTCCAGCCATCTCAATGGGAAGATGTTCTCGGTCAAGGGGTTAGAGCTGTGTATAAATTACTTTAAAAAGCTCGGTTTCGAGGTGACCGCCGTAGTGCCTCAGTTTAAGTGCGTTTAAAGATAGAGCGCAGACGAACGCGATTTGTATTTCAAACACCTTTCTCTGTTTGTTTTTGGTTACAGATTAAAAAGGTATCAAAGTACGGACCAGGCATTGCTAGAACAGATGCATCGAAATGGCGATGTAACGCTGGCCCCGTGCAAAAGTCTTCCCGGCCAGTGCTCTTCATCGTACGATGATCGGTAACTATCGTCCAACTAACCCGCAAAACGTGCTGTTATTGTGATCTAATGTTTACATTACTTACAGATTAATACTATCAATCGCCGAACAGTTTGATGGTGTGATCATATCGAACGATAATTTTCGTGATCTTCTTGACATTTCTCCAGGTACTCTCTTGAACCAAGGAACAGTTCTTCTCTCACTCTCTTTTCTCTCGTACTAATTCGCACTTTCTCTTCTCACTTTCAGAATGGCGACGCATTATCGAAACGCGTGTCGTCGGTTACTCGTGGGTAAAAGACTGCTTCTTCCTGCCGGACGATCCGTACGGACGGTACGGTCCCACGCTGCAACAGATACTGTATCGCACATCGCATTAGAAGATCTCGCGAGTGTATTTTTTTTTTTGATGAACCATACACTGTGCACTGTTTTCTGTTGGTACAGTGGGAAAAACACACGTTATCAAATAACTTTATTTTCTACAAAAACATCGTGAAACACCTTCTTTTCTCTTTCTAAAATATCATACGGTATTGAGATTTGTTTATACTGCCGTATCGTTACTACTACTACTAGTGATCGGTGGATCGTTCCTGCTCGTTACCACCTGATCGTACGATGGCGGTAAATCTGTAATGACAAAGAAGCACCGATGTGAATAAATCCTACCAGAACGGGAAGGTGGTGTTGACCGATTCTCCTTCCTTAACGCACGCACCTCTTGGTATTGTCGTTACAACAATCAAATTCTGGCTCGTGTAGCCACCGTACTGTGGCGGTGGGCCACCACGTCCATCGGGCTCGATGCGGATGTGTGTGGCACCACTGTTCAGATCCGAGGCAGGGCGTGCAATACCGGGCGCCCCACCGTTGTTGGGTGTGTTGGAAATTGTGTACACTATACCACCTTCCTGCCGTACGTTTGTACAGGTTGTTGTTGTTGCTGAAAAGAGCATTGAATGGAGATTAGCCAATGTTGTGTCCCTATTGAAATGCGGAGTATCAAGTCTTACCCGGTGTCGATGTTGAACTAAATGTGGGTTTTATTCGTTTGTCGTACATGTACTGCAAAAAAAGGGCAAAAAGGGACGCTCGTTACACTCTCACACACACGCTTTCGCTAATTTCACAACAAATGTTAGGTCCCATCTAACATGATAAACAAAACTGCTTTCGTGCTTTTTTATCCAATAGGCTCGCTAAGCCAACCGATAAGATATGGGAAACTTGCTTGCTTGCCGCAATAATCACTGTCAAAAATAACTCTGACTCAATCAACCAATCGGTTTTGAGGTTCCTATTCCGAGTCTACCCATCTCTATTAAGCTGAGTTTTATTTAAAAGCGCTTTGCTTGCAACAGCCTTCGTCCACTCACCACCATAAACCAAATGGCCATTATCGTCAGCACGATCACCGGTATCACTATGTAGGCCGCCATCTTTCCGGAAGTACGCCTCGGCGGGATCTTCTCTCGCCAGACTACAACACAAGACTGACCGTGCGCGTGTCTGATAAACATAACGCGAACGGAACGGAACCAAACACTCACACACGGTGGAATGTGATATTTTCTGCGGTTACGGTGTTGACGGGCGTATTTTATCGAACGTATGTAGGGGATTAACTGTAATACCTGTATGTGCTCGAAAGGTTAAGTGCATTTTTGGAAACGAACCGAGACAGACACGAACAAGGAATTACAATGCTATCATTTCGAATGTAAACTTTCATGCACATAAAGAACGGGCTACACAAACACGTTTTCTCTCTTAAGCATAATATATTCCCGTCTTGTTTACTGTCGTATCATTACCACACACACGCACACACAAACTTCTTCTCTTCTTCCCCCTCGGAGTGAGAAGAAGTTTTACAACACAAAAATACAGATATAGATCCTTTTTTTTTTGTTCGGAATTCCTTTCTGTGCTGTTTACGTTTTTATCATTCTTATTTTCTGCCCAGCTTCCATACCCAGTTGCACTGTGTTTGTTTTTGATTTGAAACACATCTCTAATCGCTTTTGCTTTTCCAAGAGAGAGAGCATCATATATCGATCGATTCCACCAACACACTTGCTTTGTACGCGCTGTGTGTTGGAGGGAAGGAGGGGAGCGTTGTTTTTAATCCTTAATTGGTAAGTTTATAATTCTTTATTCTGTGACCACCGGCATGACTAATTGTGAATAAGCATTTTCTTTTACCAGCGTGTGTTGTTAGGTGTATAAAGAAGACAAAGGAGAGAGAGGGGTGGAGCGAGAGAGAGAGAGAGTGCGTGTTGGATAGCGTCAGAGCAGCAGAAAGTTTGAATGTTTTCTATCCCATTTAATGATTTAATTAGTGGGGCCTATTGCTATCGATCACTTAATAATCTCTACTGATCGTTCTGAATGATCAAGCTTCTTGCAACACATCACACCAACAACCTCGCGGCACACACCGGCCGGAGGGGATCAATTTCCTTTTCGCCGTCAAAAACAAAAACCAGCACAACGCTGGAGGGAAAGCCTTGCTTCTTCTCTTACATCGCGCTATCTATCGCTAGCTGGTTAAGTGGAATCGTTAGTCTGCTGTTGTACTGTTGCAATTCTTTAAAGAGTTAAATAGCTTCCTAACTTGCTGTCTACGTGGAATTGATGAAATGTTACGTGAGTTCGATCGATCCAAAAAAAAGCTACCTTCCATTCTTCTCATCGCTTTGTACAGCAGAGCTTTGATATTAGTTTAATTTCAAATACAGAAAGCCACAACACAAGTGTGTGTGTGGGCTGCTCCATTCAAAGCAACGATGCCGTTGAAGCGTCTATGAGTGCAACGACGACCTGTGCCTTGGTATCGAGGGTTTATTTGTGTAAAATTGGGCTTTAAAATTGTTTTCTTCGCTCAACTCAGTTCCACTACTTGCGGACACTCTCGCTACACGCACGCACGCAAGCCAACGGTCGAAATGAGATCCATACTTTGCTGCGAATAGAAAGTATCATTTGACGGCGTGTTGCGGCGGCTTGTGCGAGTGTCTCTTCTTGCAGGTTGATCGAGACCTGTAACGTGACTAAACAACAACAACAGGTGTCCCCGCGATCTGCAAAATCACAAAGCATTTCCTCTGTTTGTCTTAGCTTCCTTCTTCTCCGCTCCCTTCCCTTTTCGACCTGCGTGTATTGCACGAATTTCGCAAGGAAAATCCGCCAATACGCAGGCCACGACTACTAAACCGTTTCAAATGTTTCCAATTCTCCCTACCTTATTTATTTCGTTGTTTTTGTTTATCTTGAGAGTAGTTTTTAGTACAAAAATTCGACTAGTTAGCAGCAATTGCCTTTTCAAAGAGATGGTTAACCGGATGGTGGTGGGGAGTTTTGAGTTCTCTTCCTCTTATCGCAAACGATCGACAAGAAAAACAACACTACTTACACTTTTTTTTCTATCTAATCAAGGTAAAAATTCCTGTGCCTGTGCCTATTTGTTGCATAAATTGCGCTAAATCGTAAATGATCGAAAAAATGGGACGTATGTGCTCTATTATCCTGGTGAGTGAATGCGAGTGTGTGTGTGTGTGTGTGTCTGTGTGTGTTTATAGCTAAAAATCACTGCTGCTGTTAACCACTATTGGTTCCGCCGTTAGTCGTGTTGTTCTTCTTATGCTGATCTTATATCAAATATATGGTGTTGTACTTAGCGAATGTCTTTTAAACAGAAATCGAACCGTCTCTACGAACGGAAAGAAATCTATCATCTGTTTGCTATCTTCGAATTACTATTTCTGTTTTATCTTGCTGCTACTTGCTTAGTTAAGCATATTTGTTTTGTTTTTATATCTCTTCCCGTTAATTTTAACTTTAGAGGAACATGTGTACACGAACATGTCGTGTTGCTGTTTATTTCTCTCTCCTTTTATCTGCTCTTGTTTTATATTGTTTTATACTTGTTGATTACTGCTATTGATTGATTCGTTTTCATTTGTGTGATTTTTTTTTCTTTACTTTTTCCTCCATTTTTTTGTAATCTTTTAACATAGTAACATTTGCATATTGCATTATTAGCTGCTCTTGTCAATGTCGTTCATTTTTTAGAGGAAACTTTTATGTCTGTCTCTCGCTGCTCGCTCCTCCATTTCGCAACCCTTTACTCCTTACAGGGTTTCCCACGATTTATTGGTCAGTTCCCATGATTTTTTGGTGAATTCCCACGAATTTTTGGTCGTATCCCATGGATTTTTAGTTCGTTCCCATAATTTATTGGTATTTTCCGAATGGATATCAATACAATTGGACCAAAAAAATCTGGGAAACGGCCAAAAAATCGTGGGAACGCACTAAAAAAATATGGGAACCAACCAAAAATTGATGAGATCCAACCAATAAATCGTGGGAAACCCTGTATCACTTTATTAAACATTAGTGTATTGCGCCGGTGTGTGTGTGTAAGTGTGTTTGTAAATATAAAAAGAAAAACCGGTTTACGAATACCCTCTCTCTCTCCCTCTCTTTTCTTTTTCATATAAAAAATAAGCCATGTTTTCTTAAAAATAATTTAATAAATATACATACTCTAAATGTCTATATATATGGCATATCTGTCTCTCTGCTTGGGGGGGTGGAAATGGATTTGTTGGTGTGTTGGTACTAAACTGTTTTGCGTGGTTCGTCCATTAATCCACGCTCTTTCCATTCGTGCGGTGTACGGTGGGGGGAGGACCGATTTGAAGGTTGCCGTTTTATGTGTTTTGTGAACATTTTTTTTTCTCTAGCATTCATGAACTTTATATCATACCAAAGGTGTTGCTTGTACGGGACATTACCTTCCGGTAATGTAGGATTTACCGTTCTTAATTTGTTTATTTAAAGATTGAAAGCAAAATTCGTGCATGCGGCAGAGAAAAGTCATTCACACTCGATTATATAGGCCTGCGAGAAATAATATGAGGTGCAGCGCTCTCGTTTAATTGTAAGTCATCGCGTATTTTTTAAGCTTAATTCCAATGGACTATACACCAAAATATATGTTTTTATCGCATTTCGCTCCCTTCCGTAGGCCCTCTTTTGCGCAGCGCACTAATACAAACACACAACACACGGCTGGTTTGTCCCTCTGTTTTCGTCTATGTCGCCATCGCCCTGAAGCACTGTCAGCAGCAGTGTGAAGTGTTGTGCGCGCGATCGTACTAGAATTTCCGTTCACTAGTACTGGCGCAGCTGGAGAAAGTCTGCCTAAAAATATCTGCTCTTTCTCCTTTTCTTGTGACCGATGGTGTTACTAATCTCTTATGAAGTATACTGTATGATGATCGAGCATGATGAGCGGGTGAGCGGAGCGGAGAGGCTGTGTTTTGTTTTGCTAGGATGCGACAGAGGATAGATGATCGTGAAGTGGCGGTTGGGTGGTAGCGGTGATGCTATGATCGGTTTTGTTTAACTGTCTTTTTAAACCTTACCTAAACTATACTCGACTGTGGCAGTCGCATCTCCAGCACAGTGGGGGGGATTTTTTTGATGGGGGAATGCTGTTTTTAGTGGACGCCGTTTGAGCTGTAGTAGCAGATCGTAATGGCGGTAGTGGCGGAAGTGTGCGCCTGTGCCATTTCTATCCGGGCGGGGCATATGTATCTATAGGGTGGATCCACTCCCGTTCGCTCTCTGACATCCCAGCTACCACACATTCATCTCGTCCGTATCATCCTTATCATCATCTTCATCGTCCTCGTCATCAATCATCGCTGGCCAATCTCCGGGTGGTAGTAGTAGTAGTAATAGCAGTGTGCGCACACTTTCTTCCCACCGTCCTTTACACCACACTCTAACGGTGAGCGAAACTCTAGAAAAGGCCCTTCTTTTTCTTACCTTTGCCGTCCACAGTTCTGAAAAGGAGTCGGTGAGCAGGGAGGTAATGTTGAGAAATGAGGGAAGAAAAATAAAACGAATTTCATAGCATATAATCTAAAAGAGTATCTAGAAGAATAATCAAGGTGTAGAGCAAAATGGGTATACAAAGGAAGGAAGTAAAATCTTGCAGGATACGAAAACGATTTAATCAAACGAAGATAAGGATACGGCAAACGGAGACCGGGGCGAGAAGCTAACAACTACTGCATAGCGCCAAAGATAGATAGAGCTATTTCTGGAGGAGTGGTTTTGGTTCTGCGGATTTTCATGTAGAGGTGTGATGATCTTGACTAAAACTCTAACTACCGAGGAGGTGTTACCTGCCTTGAGGGGAGGTTTGTTGGGTGTCTTAGTTTATCTACACAAAACCCAGGCCAAGATACAAATATCCACATTGTTGATCGTGTTCTAGAGACTTATAAAAGCATAGATCACAATAGATAATGTTGCACAACACAACAATGTAGGTAGGTAGTAAACGTAAAAGTAAGCAAGAGTTTCACGAAACAATGATAACATCCTCAAAGTGATAGCAAAAGCCAACTGTTACTAGTGAAAGGTGCATAAACTGTGCGGAAAAGGGTACATGCAAAGATAAAACAAATCATTTCGAAACGAACTTGATCTTTTCAAAATAACATGCTGCGAAAGAGGGAGAATGGAATAGAGTTGTAGAGAGATAAACAAATGTATAACAAAAGGACAACACGCACACAAATACACATACACACGCATACATGGAACGAAATGGAGGTGTGCACGTTATCATAACATAGGATACAATATAAGGCCCAGAGAGGAGAGGGTAGTATAATGTGTTAATGTATAATGGTGTCAATGTGATTCTGGTACTAGCAAGGGAGTTTACAGGATGTAAGTTAATTGATCAATACCTCAAACAGAGTGTGTCAAATCCCCCAGATGTCCAGTAACAGAAACAGATGGAGAAGATGGTGTGGTTACAACAAGGAGACAAGGAGAGCATGAAGAATGCAGGACGAGTATTAAGTATGAATAGAGAAAGGGGGAAAGTGTGAAAGAAAAATGCCAGCCAAGAGATGTCAGTTTGTTCGCATGAGCCAAATGGTTTTAATGTGGAAACTTTACGTTCATTGCTTCTGCTGTATCATTTATTTTGTGCCGTTTGTTTGTTTGTTTGTTTGTTTGTTTAAGCATTTTTATCTTTCTCCACAGTTTTTGGGTTAAGAATTTCAAAAACAGCAGTTTTGTTTCCTATTGCCTTTCGTACATGTAATTATTACCTCTTCCATTTTATTATATATCAGAACCATCTGCCCTAAATGTGCCCTCCTAAAACGGTGATGTTTTTGTTTATATGGTTTTGTATTAATTTTCCACTACAAAAGGAGCGTTAAAATGATACGGGTTTGTTTGCTTTTGGATGTAAATTAGTAGTAATAGTAACGAGATTACAAAACATACACATAGGACAAATACACGAGGGGCAAACCCTGAATTGATGAAAGCACACATAAAAATTGACACATAAAATTAACCATCCCAACAATGCCTTCTCCGAGATACAGTTATAACCAAAAAAACGGGTGAGTATTACACTTTCTTTGTAGAGTCGTGGTAATGAAAACATTTAAATCTTAAATCTACTGCAACCTTCTCCACTCTAATTTCCCCTCCTATAACCGTCGTGACTTGTGGGATATTTTCGAAAAAGCTCATAAATCTATACCAAATATGCTCCGCAATCTATCTTCTCTGTATAATACTACTATTTCGCGCGTCGTCACTGTACTGTAGCATATGTAAGGAAAGCCCTTCTCACTAGAATATTTGTATTCGCGTACGCTACATTCTATTGCATATGTGGTTGGATGATCCACTTGGTTAGTTAGGTTTGTGTTGCGATCGATTTCCCTATTCCTTTGACTGTTATACTTATTACGGAGTAAAAGATAGTTGAAGATAGCAAGCGGTACACGGTGTGTGCCGCCTCCCTGCGGGAAATATATCTCAATAGTGTGTGTGTCCAGCCAGACTACCAGACGGAAACTTTACATTTACACTATCCGAGTAATGCTGCTTGCTTTGATAAATGCTTTTGCATTCTCCTTTTTTACCCTTCTAATATATATATACCAACGTTCCGTCTACCTTTGACTTTGTGTCCCACTATGTTTGCCACTCAGCATCCGCTCCACAGTGCTGATAGATATTAGCTTCGACGAACGAGTGGTGTGTGATAGGGATTGGTTAGAGTGCGGTTTATGGTAAGTAATGCGCGTTTACCTTACTGTTTCTTCACCCTCTTCATTTGGTCTACAATTGATCGCATAAATGGGATGAAAGTTACACACAAGTAAGAGTGGGTGGGTGCAGAAGAGTAAACAGTGAGGCGAGCTTTAGTAGTACGCTAGTAATTCTAGTGGCGAATGGTGGTGTGGCGACTGCGGTTGGTTTGCATGGTGAGATTTTGATATTTATGGATGGTTGTTCCGCGCTTGGTCATACAATTCACATGACATATAGATGCAGCTACACCTTGCCGCGAGAAGCGATCTCGTTCCGTGGAGACTGTTTTACTGTGTTATGCATTTTTCGTGATGATGAAAGTCCCGGAATCAACGAAATAAACGAAACCAACCGCTCAAAACAACACGCACACACACACATTTACGAATCGTTATGATCTTGCGGGCTGGGTGGCACCGTGCTGCCGTTATTGTTAGCGCTAGTAGTGAGAGTGGAAGTCGAACCGGCCGCCCCCGTAACGCCACGGACGGCGTCCGGCGCCCCGAAGCTAGTGTGCCGACGCAGCAACGATCCAAACACGCGCCTGCCCTTCGACTCATCGGAACTTCTTGATGCAAGAGACGCGGTCCTGGAAAGCATTTGGGGGGCATTTGTTTTTACATCAGTTGTACATCAAGGGATTGGAGAGGTGTTACTACTTCATACAAACATACACGGGATATAGAGTTCAACTAGAGTGTGTGTTTTTATACATATAATGTACCAATTGTGTTTGCGCTTTGCACTATATTTCACCATCAATGCAGACGGTGATCGGTTGGCTCGCTAATTGCTTGTGTGTATCATCTAATTTTACATGTATTATCATCTATTTTACAAAGTGTCGGTCATATTATAACACTTTACCATTGTTAGCAGGTACTACATGCACACACACAACACAGAATCTCTTTCACGCTGTGTTGAAAATTACAACTTTGAGGTAAATGTGTAACCCTGAAGTGTGTTTGGAAGTAGTGTGTTGGAGTTTTATTCGTCAGCTTTGCTTTGCTATCCAGACAGAAATGTCCAAATACCACCAAAAGTTCCGCGAATTGTTGTGAGTTTATATTTAATACCACGAGAGACATACAAAATGCTTCAAAACAAAATCTCAAATTATTTACACCGTTAATGCAATGTTCAGAATCAACATTAAATATTACCACAGCACATATCCTACCCAACGCGTACGGCGCTATGTATGCAGATGCATAATGAAGTGAGTGGTGGTGGTGCTTAAGGAGTGTGATTCATGGTCTTAACCGGTTGAAATGAATTTGCCTTAACATTACACGTGGAATATGTGTCGATAAAGATACATTTTGTTTATAAAAGTGATAGCAGTATGCTCCAGCAGTAAGAAGATCGCGTCATGTGTAAGGAAAAAAATGGGTGACAAATGCTGTTTTAATACGAAAAAAATGCACAATTTTGATGTTTGTATATTCAGTATATACAAAAACAAAGTGTAGATTGAAGAGTATGGAAAAGGCAAAACGGTTCGTCATGTTTACTCACACAAAAATTTCTCTTCCTGTTTGTTTGTTTGATAAAGTGTTATTTGTTGTTTTCATACGAATTATGAAAATATTGCGTGTGTGTGTTTTCCAGAGTATCCGTGTGCCGTTTGTATTGAGATTAGGATAGGATAGAATTTAGAGCGCAGTTTTGTGTTATGCCATGTTATTTTATCATCATCAGTAGCATAAATTTTGGTTTCAGGGTTTGGAAAAGAAGTTTGGATTCAATGTTTTGTTTGTGTGTTTGTATTTGTTGTTTCGTATGATGGCAAGGGTAAACAAGAGGGGAAAAGAAGAAGAAGAAAACAACCAAATAAATTTCTGTTCATAAGTCTGTATCGTATTTTGGCTGTTATACAAACACATAACGTATACAAACGTAACCGACCGATCGACGATAAGGTCCAACACAAAACAACAATAAGCTCAATGAAGCAAACTAACATGTAGGAAGCGGAAGCAAAATGAATAAGTAAAAACAAACATAACAAACTCACTAAAATTATAAAACATACGCAAATCAAATAGTACCACAAATAAGCATTAGGACAGTAGCTGGGAGATTTTTTTGTTCTCTAGACATGACACATAGGAAAATGGGAATGAAAGAGTCTGAAATTAGGCAACAGCAGTAGTTCTGGATTCTGGATAATTTAACAACCAAAAAAGATCATTCCAGTTACACCACATAAAATGCTATCCATCGAAAACAGACGAAAGTCCCGCCAAGGTTGCGAGAAACAGAAGATAGGCAAGCGAAATAGAGCAGCACGAGAGTATTGACACAAGTAAGGCACAGCAGGTAAGGCACAAAACAACTGAACAGAGAGTTGATCAACATGAATAAAAAAGTAAACAAAAACACACGGCAACATTTTGTAGTAATATAAGAGCATCATTCATGTGATTTGAAGAATACAAACAAAATGAACAAAAACATACAATAAGATAACAAAATCGCAACGATGCTGTACAAAACAATACCCAGACGGGTTGTTGAATAAGAATTGCTTTTGTCGTTCAAAAAAGTTTCTTTAACTAATATGCGCAGGCCCATTAGAGCATGGTGATCATGGGTAAAAAGTATATACGATTACTAACGAAGACTCGATCGTTGATGGGTCAAAATCCAAAAGCACACCCCCAGAAGACTACACGAAGGTCTCTTACTTGTTGTTGGCAAGCTATTCGGTTTACGTTTAATACAATCTACTCTTTACTATTAGCCTTCCTTTGGCCTGCTTTAGCCTCGAGCCCCGAATGGCCCCGAGTGTTTGGCTGATTTAAAAATGGTGGAGATCGTTGGCGAGACAGGGAAAGGGGGATGATTTTGAAAACTAAAAACCAAACATATTACACAGAAAAAATGTTCAAAAAAGGTATCGAAGAAAACCGTAACAAGTAACAAAGTGAGCAAGAAGAAGGTACACATCCGAAAGCTACTAATACTTACTCTTTACTGTTGGCTTCGAGGCTCTTGCGGCGCAGCTCATCAAGCGTGACACCGTTTTGCTGTTCCCATTCGGCTTTCTCCTGCTCGAAAGCCTTTCTGCGATCTTCCAGCTCACGAATTTGAAGCTCGAGTGCCTAAAAATAGGAATTGGTTCATTAGATTTCATGTACTCCGTTTGTGTCAATCAACCACAACATCAAAAGATGCTGAATTTCCTCCCAGCTCGATTCATCACCTTCTTTCGTTCCTCGTGACGTCTGGTTAGTTCGGCCTCCGAGTCCTTGAGCTTTTGCTTCTTCTCCTTCACCTTCATCTCAAACACTTGCTCCATTTCGGCTTCCATTTTCTTCATCTTCGATTCATGTTCCCGCTTTTCCTCCTCCATCTGAGCCAGTGGATTCCTGTGGGACAAGTTTCAACAGTTTCGTGAGTATCATCCATTTCGCACTATTCTTTCGTTTCAAAACACGCTTTTCTCTCTGCTTCTTCTACATGCACGGTGGTACAGAAAGCTATTCATGTTTTCTTTTTTCATTAGCAACTAAATGAATGCGATAAACGATCGGATGAATAAAGAAGCCATGCATGCAAGCAAAGATTATGCTGATGAGCTGTTGAAGAGTTTCATTTATGCTGTGTTACACACGCACACACACATCGCGTTTAGATGGTGAAGACTCTATCAAAATGAAATCCCACCGGAAGTGTTCCGGAGTTTTGGGTTTAAACCATAACCAGCCGAGGGGTTGGGCGGGATTTCACTTTCATAGAGACCACCCAGCCACTAAACGACGAAGAGGGCGAGAAGGAAAGGTGCTATGATAACACTAATACCAATTAGTTTTCCCATTTACCATGTAGACTGACTTACCATCCAGTACCGTTTGTGTTAACAGTTCCAATATTGCATAAGCTGGATGAGTGATGAATATGGGGGCGTTTGTTTTTGTTTTGTGTTTGTTTTTTGGTTTTAAAAGGGTGAGAAATGAAAATGAATTTAGTGTTAAACCGAGCAGCAGCAGTGTTTTAAATATGCACACGCGTGTGTTATAATAATAATAATTAATAAACCATCATCATACACACTCCCGGATCAGCTCCGAATGGTTGCAAGAGAACGGAAGAGGGCAAAGCAACCGCCCCACGTTCACTCTCGTCGAACCATTCGCAGCTGGACCGTGAAGAATTTGATGTAACGTTAGAGCAGCTATTGCAAAATGCAAAATGAAAAAAATGCACACACAACCAAGAAGCCAACAAATTAGAAATGAGAATTAAGTTAGAAAATAGCACAGGCCAAACCGACAAGGACGGGGGGTTTGAGATTCGCTTTTTGCGTGCCCCGAGTGCTTACTTATTGCTTAGTTTGGCCTTGCCATCGGTACCCAAACCGGCCAGTTTTCGACAGCGATAGTTTTCATAGTGCACGTTGTTTGTCACATCCTTCAGGTCCTGCAGATTCGTCCGGATGACCATGTTGCGCAGAGCGATGAAATCACAATGGTCCAAATTTTCAACTAAAATGCAAAAGGGCAAATAATGTGATGCATTTCTACCCACGAACACCTTCCCTTCGTTCTCGCGTACCTTCAGCAACTCCCCACGGGTAGCGTCGTCCACGGACTTTGCGACCATCGATCTCGATAATTGCATTCGCACCGACCACAGCGAACGGAACACGGCTGCGCAGCTGGCGAAGTACTTTTGCGTCCTCCTCCTCGTCCATCGGGTCCGGGAAATCGTAGATTTTAATCTTATTTTGAGCGATTTCGTTTAGAATCTGCAATCGAACAGAACACCCCATTGTATACGTCGTCCCGTCAGTCACACACGTCAGTTGCCTCTCCACCACAAACAACATTACCTGTTTCTTGAAGAGAGTGATTTCCTCCGGAGTCAGCGTGTCCGCTTTGGCAATGACCGGTATGATGTTCACCTTATCGCACAGTCGCTGCATGAACTCGATATCCAGCGGCTTCAGCCCATGCCCGGACGGGGCAATAAAGTACAGACAAACGTGCACGCGCGAATCGGGCAGCGCCGTTCGGTGGACGCGTGACTCGGCCGTCAAATACTCCTCGTACTTCGACTCTACAAAGTCCACTATCGGTAGCCAGCTGTAGAATAGAGTATAGAACACACATTGCATTAACCGCATTAACACATAAAGAAGCTTCTCTCTATCTCCCTCTCTCTCTATATGTGACCTACCAGTTGCTGTTGTCAACGGCATCACCGAACCCGGGCGTATCGACAACCGTCAGCGTTAGGTTGACGCCGTTCTCCTTCAGCAGCACCTTGGTGCTCTCGACGGCCACCGTCTTCTTGATGCGCTTCGACGGTCCCGGATGCTGCTCGGCGTGGTAAATGTCCGACAGGAACATCGAGTTGATCAGGGTCGATTTGCCCAGCCCCGACTCGCCCACCACCATCAGCGTCAGCTCGAAGCCCTTCTTCACCGCCTTCCGGTACACCTGGTTCGGCAGGTTCGCGAACCCAACGTACCCGTCCAGCTCCTTCGGCTTCGTTTTCATCACCGGCTTCTCCTTCTCGTGCCGTTCGTTCGCTAGCTTGGCGTTCGCCGCATCCGCATGGTGATGATGACCGTGGTGACCGTTCGCACCGCTATCGTGATGGTTCAGCAGGGCGTCCCGCTTCTCCTTCAGCGAAATACTGTTCATGCTGGTCGCCAGCCCGTTCACGCCACCGCCACCTCCTCCGCCGAGATTGTTGTTCCCGGTTGCTGCCGCCGCCGCCGCCGCTGCTGCTGCCGCGTGCACAGCGCTACCATTCGTGGCCGGTGCACCGTTCANCCTCCTCCGCCGAGATTGTTGTTCCCGGTTGCTGCCGCTGCCGCCGCCGCTGCTGCTGCCGCGTGCACAGCGCTGCCATTCGTGGCCGGTGCACCGTTCAGACCGTTGTGATTGTTATTGGTGACCATTGCGCCAATCGAGACCGCGGCCGGTGAGCTGTTGTTAGTGACGCCACCGCCGCCGCCGCCGCCAACCGAGTTAGTGAGCCCTGCCGTGCTGTGTTTATCGTTGGCCGCGTTTGCGCTGTTATTATGCTGCGGAGAGAGATAGAATGAGAGAAGCGAGACGGAAATGTTGGATTAGCTGTTAGTTTGCCACATTAATAAAGCTGAATGAGGGGGTAGGGTATGGTGGATAGTAAAGGCAATGTTAGTTAGGCAAAGTAGGAGGTTAGAGCTTGTTGAATGCGGAATAATGCACAACGATGTGAAGAGAGCAGGAGCACAAGGAGCAAGCGAGCGAGCGAGCAAGGAGGAGGGGAGGAAGCGGGAGCAAAGTAGGAAGCCAACCACACAACGCAAAGCTCAACTCACGATCACGTTGTTGTTAGCCAGGTTGAGACTGTTCAGCCCTACCGGTGGATTTGGTGGCGGTCCGGACGGACTGTTGCTCTCCGACTTGAAGAACATTTCGCGCTTCGTTGCCAACTGAAAAGCACACATACCAAACAAAAATAAACGAATCAATTAATAAAACCGAACCAAACACAGGGTGACACACACGCACACACACGCAACGAAGAACAACGACACACCGGGGAGAACGAAAAAGGAATTGTAAAAATGGAGGCAACGCGACGGGCACGACGACTATTCTAACCACACAGATCCTTATCATTTATACGAACACTGATTGCAAAAAATAAAAATACATTAATTTTCTAATTCAATAACAAACGAAACAGCAAACTAAATCAAACTTAACATTAATGTAAAACAGACAGCTTTAGAAAAAAGGGAAACCGCGGAAATGGAGCGTGAAATTAGTCATCAGTAGCTCCTTGCCTGACGGCTGACTGACT
>VTWG01001721.1:0-17891 GCA_008817895.1 Anopheles fontenillei
CCGTTCGCTACATCTGCGTGCTGATCTCGTAATCCCCGTGCCGTGCTTACGTGTTTCTTGGAGCAGTTTGAACGACAAAGAGAGCGCGAAAAAGCGAAAGGTGGGTGTGTGTGCAGGTAGTGGGCTGCAGTAGCGCTGGTACATAATAACAGTTGACACAAACGATGGGTCGGAAATTGGCGCACCATCTGGTGCTTGTTGGCACGCTGCTACTGCTCGCTGTCGAAAGTTTCTCGCGGGCACAGACAGCGGCCAATGATTACCCTGCCCAGCAGCACCAGCACCTGAGAAATCAGCAGCATCACCAGCACCAACATCACCACAGGCACCGAACGGCCGAGCCGAGCAGGAGTCGGAACCAGACGTCCTTAAACTACGCGCTAATAAGTGGCCCCGGGAGCGTGGGTAATGGAGGGAGCGATTATCGGCCACCGTACCAGTACCCGGGCACTACTGGACAGCAGCACTGGGGGAACCATCACGGGAACCAGCCGCAACACCATCATCGCGAGACGCCACCGCAGCATCGGCGCCATCACCGCGGTCAGGCCCATTCTGCCCATTCGCAGCCGTCAACGCCGCCGGGAGCGGCTGGATGGCGCAGGACATCCGGGAACGGTGGTGTGCCAGCGGCACGTCCGGTCACCCGTATGCTGACGCGCAGTGGGACGGTTGGAAGTGCGCGCCACAACAACAGTACGAGGTAGGTGTCGTTGGTGGAGTGGTGGATGTACTTTGAACATACTTTGAGGTAGGTGCTGTTGGTGGAGTGGTGGATGTACTTTGAGCATCCGAGAGCTCCGAGACAACAAGAGCTTAGGAATTCCTGGAATCATTTAAATATTAAAATTTTAATATTTAAAAAATACTTTTTGTGCATGTTAAACGTATGAAACGCCTTTTTACATCAGATTAGAGATCTTATAGGTATTGATTTAAATATCCATTTCGAGGACCTGTTTTGAAAATCTTGCTAAATAATGACTTTGAACTGCTCAAGAATGTCCAGCGAAGATATGAGCATAAGACTTTCTGAGATATGTTGAAATTCGGATTATTTATTTCGATCAATTACGTACTGTGCTGTTTTAAATGATTTAAACCCTTCTTAGAACAGTTTAGAGGTCTTTTAGATGTGATCAAAATGACAATCTTGAAGATCTGTTTTAGATAATTTGACAGGTTCATGGTTTTGAATTGCTCACGAATAAGAGATAAGAACCTAGAACTTCTTGGAATTAATTGAAAATTACTATTGCATATGTAAGATCATTTACTTATTGTGCATTATAACGCTTATGACCTTGTTAGTACAGCATAAGGATTTATTTATTTATTTATTTATTTAAATAAATTTAGACCGTATTAGGGGTCTTACGGATCTGATCTAAACATCAACATTGATGATCTGTGTTAGACCATTTGACTTATTAATGGGGTTAGACTTCTCCAATATAGATAAGATCTTAGAGCTTGCTGTAATTGATCAAATTGTGATTTGAATATTTTATTCCAATTTCTTTAAGACCCTCTTCACGATATTTAAATATTAACTTTGGAGATCGCGTTACACAGTCTAATTGATTTGTGCTGCTTGAGAATGTCCAGTATAGATAAGAGTCTAGAACATGCTGGAATTCGATGGAAAATGAAATTTAAATATGTGTTATCAGTTACTTAAAAGGAATTATTCTTCGAAAAGTTCGTTTTAGTACACAGTGACACTAACAAGCCATCAAACTGGCACAAATGTATGCTACATGGCTGCTACATGCCATTCAATTTACAACAAGTAAACAGTCACAACAAATTGCTTCCTTCCGGCTGGCTGTAAATCGCGTGATGGCATCCTTCCAGTACCGACCCGGTCTACCTACGCCTATTCAACTCCTGAGCCTCACACCGCCAGAACCCGTCAGACAGTCTGACATGATCGTTTACCGTCTGCGTCGTATTAATTTTACTTATTCCCCCGTACCCGTCAAGGATAAAGGCACTGCCTTCAATCTGACTCAAAACGTTGAAGAATATAACAGGGTCTATAAGGAGGCGACAGCTTTGCTGCCCACGACCTCCACAGCAGGATGAGCACGCAAGTCGGAGAAGATTAATGCAGCCTGCGGTGACTGGTTGGCTGGAGCAAACGGCTTCAGCCTTACCACGCTGCTGGAGGGTCTGCGTTTTCTGTCTTTTCCTCTCATTATTATTGTCTTGCTTGCCTGCTGCATAAGCGCCAAACCTCTTTGGGCGCTGGAATGCAATCCTTCTGCACCGATCGTTACGGATGGATGCAAAAATAAAACCATCGCGGTATGATTCTTAAAAACAAGACAGCGATGCTAGTGCGAAGAAGATGCGTGAGGTGAAGATTTAGTGTCGGATTGGGGTGGGCTGTTTTTACTGTATCTTCAGATTTATAATTAAAACCACAACCGACATCGGCACACAGCACTCGTCTGATTTGTTTCGGTTTGAGCAGCCATTGGAGGTTAAAGGATGCTTAAAACCCAAAAACAGTCAACTCCAACAAAACAATGATCGTTCTGTTTGGCACAACCTTTCCACAGCTGCTCGCTCGGCTGCTTTATTTATTTTACAATCCGATAGAGATCTAAATTGCCTTGTTTCCTGTACCACAGTGTGTGAGAAATGCATTCATCGGCCGACATGAAATTGGCAAATGTTTTTTTTGTTACTGTCTTTTCCTTGCCGGCACACCCATTCATGTGGTATTGGGTCGGCGGCTTCGTTATGCGTGCCCCATTTGTATGCAAATGCATTTTTGGGAGCCGTTTTCTGCGTGCGAATTGTTACGAGCCGCGAGCCGCAATCTGATCGATGGTCGCTTTGACACCTTGTTTCGCGTCGGGAGTAAATCTCTCAATACGAGATCGTTTATTTTGATGTTGATGGGGCAACAAAAAAACAAATGCCAGCGGGCAAATAAAGATGCAATGGCTGTGAGTGTTGTCAAAGTGTGACAGTTTTGTGTTTACGGGGCCATGGTTTTTTATGTGATCTTGTTACAGGACACTCTGTCAATCGTCAGCGTGCATGTGGAGTGCTCAGCAGGTGTTGACTTTGGCGTTGGAGATGTTTGTGTCAGGCATTTGCTTTGCAATTTATGTTTAAACATATGGGATTGATGTCCAAGTTTTTAGTACATTTTAGTACAGCTTTTTGGAATGTAAGGGATTGTCCCTTTGGGACTTTTTGGGTAACTCTCGTACTAAATTGAAAATGAACAGTAGTTCGAATGATAAATCCTTGTAAAAATGAAATATTTAACATATTTTATACAGTTTGACAGATAAATATGCTGAATAGTATTGGGTAAGCGATAATGTACCAACCAATTTCCCTACCCTTTCCGGTATCAAACACATCCAACGGATGGAAAACCCACATGAGGCGAGCGCATTAAGAAATAAATCTCGAAATCACTCCCATGTTATCTTACGCAGGGAATTCCTACACCCTCACAAGCGATAAAACCAGCGTTCTACCAGCGCCCATCAATCAAACCCTCCAAGCAAACCATTCCCATCGTTGCAATGCCGCCCGAGCCCATTAAAGACCGATCTAATGACAATTGCCGTGCGGATTAACAATTGCGGATTAATGAATAATGGAAGGTAATAAGTCATAGCGGAGCGGAAAACCAGTGCGTAGAACCAGTGATCGTGACTTCGGGCCATGGCTTCTGTGAAAACTTTCCTACCGATGCCGTTGCACATGAGTCAATAAGTCATTGCTGTACCCGTCATCGGGGACAATGGCGATTTGGGTGGATGAGCGGTGTAATATGACTTCTCCATATGGATGGATCAGCACGTTCCTTCCATGGAGGGTTTTTTTTTCGCTTCCCTCTCGAGTATGCTTCTCGTTATTATCACACCAAGCTGCAATGTGTTAATGCAATGCGTGTTTGTGCAAAGTGTTGTGCAGCGTTAATGGCAGTAATTCATCGGACAAGGTTTAGAATGTTTACAGCGCGATGTGTGTGTTTCGAGCGTACCCAGTTCTATTCTAGTAAATTTTAATACCAAAAAAAGAAAAACAACAGATTTATGTTTTTATCCTCATTTCGTGTTGCTGCTTTTTACGCTTACCCTCGTTTGCCCTTTTTAACCGCTCGCGCTTTGCTCGCGTAATCGTCTAACGAACCGTGTAATATTATAATGGCACAATCCAACCCCTTTTACCCACCCTCAATCCTTCTCTCTCTCTTACTCTGCCATCAGCCTGGTTCGGATTGCATTCGAACATAATTCACATCCTGGCCCAACCCCCTTGCGGCACACATCGTTGCTTGCTTGCCTTCGTCATACCCTCCGGCAATGACTCATAATCTCAGCACTCAACCCCAGACGCAACTTCCGTGCGAAGCACGAAAGAAGAACTAGAAGAAAACACAGCCCAATCGCACAAATACGATCGCACCGATCACCGACACCTTAGAATGCGGGGAGGGGAGGGGATGGGTTTGCTTTCTTTTGGCCACCTTTGCTTGCACTTTTTGCATGGCCTTTTTGCTGCGAGGTCGACCATTGAAGGGGGGAGAGCGGGGAAGAGGAAAAATAAAACTTGCGGCCGACACTTTCGCACGCGTCCGGCTATTAATAACTTTGGGGGGGACCAACACCACAGCACACCCCGCAGACCCCGAGTGGCTAGTCTAGGCAGACGGGTGACGATAGGAGACCGAAGGGCACTATACGCCTGTGAACATGTGTTTCGTATGTTCGTACAAAAAGCGAGCAACGAACGTGCATGGCCCTTGGAGTGCAGCGGAAAGGAGGGCGTGTTGTGTAGTAGGAAATGTGAAAACGCTTGTAGAGTGTAGAGATATGCAATTGTAGGCTGAGATTTGGGGCAGTAATATTACAATTTTAGATTATTACAATATTAAGGTTATTACAATACCATTAGAAAAGTTAAAGGTTATTGGCATCATCCCTTTAATTGGAACCTACGGCACTAATTAAACCGAACGGAGAAATTCGTAAAAATATTAATAAATAAATATTTAATGTAATAAATATAAATAGTAATAAATATTGATGTTCTTAAATTTAGATTATTTTATAAACTCCAGTAAATTACAAAATCAAAAGATCTTCATATAGTTTTTGATACTATAATATTGGTTTGGACAACTATTGCCTTTTTTACAAAATTTTGGTTGTTACACGATATAATAATTAAATAGCAATCTAAAGTCAGCGATATAACATCGATTTCGTTTAATGTATTAACTTCCTATAATCATTTTATCTAAAATATCGTAATCTTTGAATGCTATAAGTCTTAATGCAAAACAAAGCTGAGAATTTGAGGATGCATGGGCATACTATTTCATAGGGACATATCCATACTATTTCAAAGGAATCACTAAACACAGAATTACTGTTACATTATGCTAGGTTTATGCTGTTGATCTATGATTATCTGTTGCATTCTTGCATTGCTCTATGTATCCTCCAAAATATCATTTACGCGTTACAATAGATATAATCTGATGCTTTGGAGCTGTGCCATTTTGCCACGGTCGAAAAATTTGTATATTTTTTGTTGGATTATTAAGAAAATGCATCAATTTAACGACATCATTAATACCAATCGTTTAAAAATACCACATCTTTAAAAATGTAACCTATTGAAACTTCTACAATTTCTTGCAATACACAAAAAAGATTATTTTCGAACTGGTAGGAACCACATTTTTACGGCAAAATTTGAAAATCGTATTTATTATAATTTTATTTTCATGACGAATTATAAAGTTATGCAATTATACAATAAAACTGAAAAGGTGTCCAATTTCCCCTGCAAGTTATCTATTACCCTTAGTTGCACTGCATCTGGTTCGAAGGGCCAAAAGTCGACCTGAGCCTAAGCATGAGGCGAAAACATTGAAATATCTTTGGGATGAATTTATTGCCCATAAATTCAAAGCAAGAAACATAAATCAATGCCTTGCTCGTCCTTGAAGATTGACTCAATCGGGCCAAATAATTAGGCATGGACTTTCAGTGTATTTGATGTCCAAAACAAGTTGGTCTGGTAGGCAATCTTTGTGCAGTTGTCGTGTGAATCGAAGAAGGAAAACCATTTGAATAACAATGTAACTCTATATTGGTGTGAAAAACATGATTTTTGTACAAGAGCTTCAAATTCTTCCTGCACAGTTGCTCATTGATGGGGTGTAAAACGGGCTATTAATCACGCGTCTCAGAAAAAGCGGCCAATTCACACCTGGGAGAGCTATGTAGTACCTTTGTAGCATCAAGCTCCACAAATGTATCTCTTCCGACAGCTAGATGAATAATTTCTATGCGCTAACTTCCTGATTCCCGATCGTCCCGATGTGTGGAATGGGTTAAAATGTTTGAAAAATTGCTACAAACAGACATCGCTCTGCCCGAAAGAAACCGAACGGATAAATCACCACTTTATCGCACGGTAATGCTGCCCCACTGGGAGGTGAAGAACACGGGAGGTGCTCGACGTTATGAGGTGCAATAACTTTGCACCCATTTATGGACATACCACTTCATCATATTTATGCGACAGTAAACCGAGAAATGAGACGAAACGACTCATCCGTAGTGTGTTAAGATGGAAGAGATGACGCAAAGTGTGTTTGGTTTATAGCTGTATCTATCCACAACCGCCGTAAAGTAAGGGTATACCTACCCCAACCCCCATTTGGATACATTTCGTGTGTGTGTGGTGTTATCATCACACCGATTCGCTCATCATGTGTGCATATTTGCGACGTCTTACGATGGCCTGGATGTGTTTCTGGCATTTTTTGTTTGCTGTTACCGTTTATTAGCCCCGAGACCAGCTCCATCGTGGCTCCAGTTCCCCATGCAAAACCTTCTGAGTCTGATTAATAGAGTCAACAGCTTAATGCTTCTGCTCACGGTAGAAAGTGGCGGTCGAGCTTCTTAAAATAATCGCCCAGTTTCTTCCAGCCAAAACCAACTGCAACGCCAAGCGTGAGGGCAGTTGCCGGGTGAGTCGGGTGTCGCTTCCCGCTCCCACTAATCGACACCAATGATGGCCTTGATTGATCGTTTGCAGTTGCGAATCATCAACGCGTATGCCATCCACACTGAACGCACTGGCAGCAGGTACCAGCAGCAGTCAAGGGAATGATTTATTGGCGCGTTTCGATGCAACAAGGACGCATCGCCAGTGATTCGGAGCCGCAGCGGTAACTAATGCCCGATGCAATTTTTATGCACTTCGTGCCGTGTCGAAGGGCAATGTAGAGGGAAGAATTTGAATGCACGGCATGCAGCCGCTCGGCTTCGGTGGTAACGGCTTAATTAAGTTCCCTATGCCCCCCACATGTGACCACGATGTGTTTATGGAAAGTAAGGTGATTCGTCCCGCACGGCTGTTTGGCATGCGAAAAATTGGACGCGGGTTCGTATTAACGGGTTGATTGCTTCCATAGAATGCACTTAAGATTGTAAATTGACGTTATTAAAATGGGTTTATTGGTGGAACTGTTGCTTGTTTTGGACGTGACCGAAGGATTGAAGGTCGATAAAGAAGATCCTGATTGTTTAAAAAAAACCGTCTAAAATATATTCAAGACATGAGAGGTGCTGGACAGAGATGGGAATTGAAGTCTGGGAACTGGGAAAAGAACATCAGTGGTAATAAATGAAGATCTTTCTGGGAAAGATGGTCCATGGAATTATTTCAGACGTTATGAAGCTGTTAGTTCGGAGCTCTGATAGCACATGATGGACAAAGATGGTTTAATGAGTTTTATATAAAAAAAAAAGTTTAAATAATGCGAAGTCTTGTTGATCATTAGAACCCAGACAACATTATTGATAGAGAAAGGCACTCTTAGTCACCCTGGAATACATAAAGCTGAATACCTTGGTACGTTAACAAAAGTGAGGAGTTAATTTGAAATTTTGCCGGAGTCGGATCGTTCCGGTTCCAGTGCTAGTAGTAGTCGGAATGTACCTAGCTAACTGGACGACATCGAATGACTCCAAAGGACTTCGGATGATTTCCAATGATTCCGAAGGATTCCGGAGGATTCCAAACAACTTCTGATGACTCCAGTTGACTCCAGATAAAATTTGGATGCAAGCAAGAGTCGAATTAACTCTGGTTTTAGCTAACGGAAGTTGCCAAACAAAGTCCAAATTTCGAATGAAACCGGACGTCTTCGATACAGTCCGGACGAGTCTAAATGCCTCCAAATGACTCTGTATAGTAATCGTAGCTCTATTTTTAATGCAGGCGAATCTAATAAAATCGTTATAGTGTCTTCTTACGCCTTAAAATAATTTCAATCAAGCCGTTTGGATCCAAAATCCATTTATTCTTTGTTATTCTTCCGGATTCATCTGGAATTGTCCGGAGTTATCTGAAGTCATTCAGAGTCTTCTGGTAAATCTATATTCAAGCCGTAGTTGTTTGTAGCCGTCCAGATTCATCCGGAGCTCTTCGAATTATTTTTCAATCCTACTGAGTCATCCTGGGTCCTCTGGAGTCGTCTGAAGTACTCCGAAGTCTGAAATTCTCCAAAGTTGTCTAAAGCCCTCCAAAGTTGTTCAGAGTTGTAAGGAGTTTTCGAAATTCTTCTGCACACAATTACTAGACCCAATTTCAGAGATGAAATTAGTTTTGATTTTGAGTCAAATTCTGTTTTTCAGGGTTGGTTTTGGAGTGGATTACACATCACTACAACTGGAACGCGATCTTTAGTGTTTGGAGTGGAATGTCAACTTGATCTTACTCGACGTATTTGTTCTATGAGTGATACAAAAAGGCGTCTAATTCTAATTCTGTGCCCTTTGTCGATTATTTTTATCCAAACAGAGCAAAACCACTAATCCAACGCGAAAGGTCTCCACACATCATCCACCTTCTTGAATTGCACCATTAAACTTTAGACAAAACCCTTTCTTTACTCACCGTAAACTCTATCCCACCGTAAGCAGTCCACCAATAGGGCAGCCTACTTCTTTATTCGTTGCTTTTTTTTTGTGTTCGTACTCCCCTGGCCCGATGCACGATGCCAATTGTCACGCAACTCACATTTGCGGCAAGCTGAACTTCAAACGCTGCACCGGGGAGGCACAATTCCGTCGTCGGCGAATGGCTGTCGCAGGCAAAACCGATGCATATTTATTGTCTGTCATTCGNGAAACAAAACGCAAACGCGTCGTTCCCATGCGAATGCATTCACATAACGACACACAGCCCCTCCGCCGCTGAATGGTGGGGCGCGCGAGAAAACCATTAGAAAACCACACCATTCCGTCTGACACACCAGCCGATTCGATGGCCTTGAAGAGTGATTAACCGTAAACCGGGAAGTGCAGTTTTACTCCAACCACGCCGCACACACACACGGACCGTACCCCGTTGTTCCATTCACTTACACCGTCGTTCAGCAACGCACTTTTTCCCACCCAATCTTTCTTTCTCTCGGTGTAGTGTTTGTTTCCCGAGAACCCCTTTTGCCACCGTTCATCCAAGTAATACGTGCCGTTTGGCGTGGCCGTCCGCTTAGCGCCAAGGATCGTTCGCTTTTGCTTATGCCCGTGCTCATGGTTTTGTTTACACCCGTATTTTTTTTCTTTGCAGTGGCAAAAACGTGTGCACCGTGCATGTGTATCGCAAGTCGGTGATAAAGACGTACCAGGGAGCACCCTGCCGGGATCCGGCCAACTGTTATGGACTTCGGTAAGTAAAGAAGGGGGGGGGAGGGAATGGGAACAGTCTAACGAACCCGCACGTGGATGTGATAACTGTGCTGCCCTTTTTTCCCCCATTCCCATTAGAACGTACTCGGCGCCAGTGGCCACGCGGGAGGTATGCTGCCGGGGCTGGGAAACAACCACCACCGTTGCCGACGGATGTTTTAAGCGTAAGTGTGATGAGACTTCCTTCACAATCGAGTCTGGTTCTCAACTGATGCTACCATTACAGCCGTTTGTCAAACGCCGTGCCGGAACGGTGGCCGCTGTACCGCACCGGACCGGTGCACCTGTCCGGCCGGCTTCACCGGCAAGTACTGCGAGCTGGACGTGAACGAGTGCAAAGAGCACAAACCGTGCGACCAGACCTGCTACAACACGGAAGGCTCGTACTACTGCACGTGCCGGGACGGCTTCATGCTGCAGAGCGATCGTCAAACGTGCAAAAAGATCGGTAAGCTCGGGCACCGGGGTACACCGGGAGCGATGGAAGAGAAGAACGGTACACTGAGTGACCGGTTTTCCCGTTTATTTTTGTTTCAGATGAAACGAACGACCTTGCCACGGAGGCGCGTGACATGGAAAACGATCTCGACGTCGATTACGACAGTCTTGACATACGGTTAAGGAAGCTGGAGCAGGTAATTGTCGGTTGCCGGGTGAAATTCGCAGACTTTTACGACTCGGGGTGATTTTTGCTTTCCTCTTACAGCTAATGGCTTCCCGCGACGACCGCCAGGAGCTGACCAAAAAGGTCCAGTACACGATGGATGCAGTTTCGGTGCTAAAATCACAGGTCGCACGGTTGGTAAGTGATTTTGTGTTTACAATTTTAGCTTCTGCAATACCGAATTAACGAGTTTTTATGGGTTTTTCTTTTTTCCGCCAGAACCAACGACTATTTCCACCGGTGGACTATGGAAATCGGGTTCACTAGGCAAACCGGAGCGAATGGAGCGAACCTGTTTCTAAGTTAACCCGTACCCCCGTACAGCCGTGCTATGTTCAATAGAATTGAAAGTCTTACATTTATTGTCCTTAAAATGCTATTGCCTGTGTGTATGTATGTATGTGTGTGTTTGGGTGTAATTCATGTACGTGTGTGTGTGTCTGCGAGCTGTGTGTCTTCTATTCGTGTGTGTATGTGTGTGTGTTTGTACGTGTTGTCAAAAATAAGGAAGATTAAAAAATAGACTATTTACTAAAGACCGCGTGTTGGGTTGTCTTCTCCTTCTGTTTGCCTGTTTTTTTTTGCTGAATTCTCTCTGGGCCGGTTTCTGTTCCTGCTGTCCCCTGCTGTCTGTCCCGAGGCATCTAGTTCCTGTCCGAAAAGAGTTTTGGGACTGTGCCACTCACACCCCATCCACACGCACACTTACTCCGACCAGTTCGCCATCAGCTCCGGATACACGTTATTCTCCCAGTACTCGAGCGCCTTCTGCAGCTTCTTCATCACGAACGGTTTGTTCAGGTTGAACGAGTGCATGAACAGCTCGTTATTCGTCTCGAAGTTCGGGTCGGCCACGCACACCACCCCGGACGTCGCGCCATACATCAGCATGTGCACCTGCATCTCCAGATAGTACTTCTCCTGCAGGCTCCCGTCCGCCGTGACGTACTTCTTCATCGTTTCGTGCGACCGGGGGCACTTGATTTCCACCACGTGCTGGGGGCAGATCCCGTCCGGCACGTTGAAGATGATCGGGAACGACGCGTTCATCGTGATGCGCGGGCTCTCGTACGTGCGCTTGGTGTACTTTTCCAGCCGCTGACGGATGGCCAACTTTTTGCGCTGCAACTGCGTATCGATCTCCTTGTTGCAGCCCAGTATCTTCTCGTGCAGCAGCGTCGGGGACGCGTTCGGCTGCGTACACTCGAACACCTTCGCGCCGGTAATGCGCCCGTACCGCAGCTCCTGGAACCAGGGGTTCGAGCGGGGCTGAAACTTGATCTTGTCCGCCAGCACGCCGGACGCGGACGCGACGACCGCTTGCGCGTGCTCGAAGAACTGCGCCACCGAGTAGCGGTTTTTCACCGCGCAGATGATCAGCTCGTGAATCGACAGGTTGGAGAACTTTTTGTTCGCCGACGAGAAGTTCCACCGCAGCGGACAGTCGATGTCCTCCGTCTGCAGGCCGTGCACGATCTCGCGGATGAAGTTTTTCGTTTTGGTTTTGTTGACCGGCGGCTTCGCCGGGATCTGCTCCAGCTCGGTGGCGAGCGGCGTGCGGAAGAAGCACTCCACATCCTGGTGCGTGCCGGGCTGGTCCTGCGTGTGCAGCCACAGCAGCAAGCTGACCGTGTGCTGGCAAAACCCGAGCTCGGCACAGTCGCTGCACGCGACCGACTCCACCTTGTGGTTCTCCTCGTCGATCGTGACCGTCAGCTGGTAGATTTTGATTTCCATATTTTCCCCATCGTCGCACGGGCCGATCGTGTGGATCTGGCCCTTCACCGTGCAGTAGGTGTCTTCGCGCCGCAGCTGCACACAGCCGACGGAGTCGTCCCCGAACTCGGGATTGTTTTCCGCGCACGATTGTCTGGAAAGGGGAATCGATTTGGGTTAGAAGTGATTTGTTGTAGGAAAATAAAAACGGATGGCATTTTTTTTTGCTTTGCTTTGCTGTCACTGCATCAATCGAAATGTTTTGAGTGTGAAATAAAATGTTTGACGAGATAGCCAACCAGCCAGGCGACCGAACGACGTTAACATTTGACGGTCACACAAATGACAACCCCGCCAGTATATCTGCCACATTCAGATTGACGTTCCGCGAACGACACTAGGATCCGTTGACCGCGCCAAGCAGCGAGCCGACCGCAACACCGCGGGCAGACCCTACTCGCCCGACACCGTCGCAAACGCGTGTGAAACCGATCGCCCCAAACCATGTCCCCTTCCCATTCCCGGCTACTTACAGTGCCTTCAGGAGACTATCATTCCCGGACACGGCCTTCATCAGGCGGAGCATGTAGTCCCACAGCATCGGTCGCGTTACCGTCGGCAGGTTGAAGGTAAAAGCCTTCTGGTAGCCGGGCGCTAGCTGCTCCTCGAGATCGTTCGGCCGATCCATCACAAAACGCGCCTCTCCTTCCATGGTTTGTCGTTTCTTTCCGCTTTACTTGCGCTGTCAATGGGTACGGGGGGAGTTTCGGACCACTTCGCGCCTCGTTGCTTGGTGATGGTGTGAAGAGAAGGAGGTGATTTTTCACTGTTTCGGAGTGAAATTGTGTTTCCGCGATTGTTTACCTATCACCCACCAATACTGAATGACGCGATGGACACACACACGCACACAGGCACGCAACCACACGAAAGCGGTACGCAGAGCGGTGCGGGAGAATTGAACCCGGGGTGGTTGTAAACGGATCCGGTTCGTTCGAAAATGAAATGCAATTTGAAATCGGGATTTGCAAAGCGACGGTTGCATGTTCGAAAAAGGGTAATTTATTTTATTTTCGTGTCTTATTTAGGTGAAGAAAATGGAAAGTTTTAATATTGAGGCAGGATATATGAAATTAATATTAGAATGCAATTTTAACTAGAAGATGAAAATGTAAATAGGTTAGACTGGCCATTTTTTATATAATATTTGACTCGTTAATCGTTTGTGTTCTGTTGGCCAATTTCAACGAGTTTTCTGCCAGCTTGCGCATATTACGGAACTCCAGCACCTAAAATGCGGCCCATAATGACTTTGTCGATGCTGAAATTAAAAAAAATCCCACAGATTAAGCTTAAAAGATCATAGTCTTCTTTTGGCTCAACAACCGTTGTCGATCAAGGCCTGCCTGTACCGTTTGTTTGGTTGGCTTTCTGTGACTTATGGATTACCCCCCATAGCAGGGTAGTCCTACGTATGGGGGCACGGTCCATTTTTGACATGAATCCTTTTTCGGGCATGATGTTAAGTCTAACGAATTTACGACCCAAGTGCAACAAATCCACTAAACGACCACTAAATGGGTTCTAAACGATTCAAGCTCTTAACCTAAAGGGAATATGGAAAGACTTCGTTTAGCAGACGGCAAACGACTCATGCATTCTAAAAATATCAAAAAAAAAAGCTGGTGGCGCCATCTGTTGGTGGGATACCCAACCAGTAGAGCTTCCTCACTTGGAGTGCTTTTTCCTTCCCTCTGTACTGTTGTATGGTTTCACATTGAAGTTATGAAGGTAGTATTTGTACTAAACTGTAGTCAATTTGAATGCAAATTATCAACATTGTGCATTTCTAATTCAAATCATAGCCGAATTTTTTTACGTTTTTGCACTCTTCCATGTGAGCGATGCGCGTAGATTGTCACCAACACAACGAAAGGACAAAGATGGACGAATTGTGTGTGACGTGTTGTGACGAAGTGTTGTGCGAATTGAAATGAAGCTGCGCGAATGATTCGTAATGCATGTTATGTACATCGCGCAGCTTAATTTCGTACCTTTTTTACAGAAATCAACGTGTACAAAAGGATCTACGCAGATATTCGGCCACTTCAACGTTTGCATCGATGGAGCGATCGATTTTATTTTAGTTAAATATTGTGTATGTAAATATGTGAAATCGTGTAAAGTTATGTAAATGTTTCAATAAAGTGATGAAAAAAAAGTTCTACGCGTGTTTATTTTTTTGTTTAGCTTTAGATAACAAAAAAAATACGCAGCGAGTGTGAGCGATCGCTGAACGAAAGAAACGCACACAGCGCAACACGAAATAAACAAACACAAGCACACGAAAGGATGCTCGCGCATGGGTGCGGGAGAGAACCGTGGTACCCGTTCCCTCCCCCTTTTTTAAGCCTAGGAAATCTTCCATCGGCTTAACTCTAGGTTGCAAGCGACAAAAGGGCGGCTAGAGAAAACGAGCGAGATGCAGCTATTTTCGAACGTCAAAAACCCTCGCCTTGCCGTGCGGGGCAAAAACAATAACAAATCCCCCCCGTGTCGTATGATTCAGCCTCGAAAACAAGGCGCAAGGGAAAGGAACAGAGTGTAGAAACTAATTCCGCGCCCACCCCCCTTCCGTGACACGATCGATTTGCGTTCTTTGTTTCCACTTTCGATTTTGATAAGATTTGACGTGAATTCGTTGTTTTGATTGGGCCCTATTTCTGTTGTGTGCTTGCTGCGTCGTTATCGCTGCACATAAGCGTAAGGGCCCCCTTGTTTGGCCCCAAATCAGAACAGTGCCCAGAAGGATAGTGATCGCAAGAACGGAACAACGTAAAAGCTGCTCCACACAGCAAAAACACACACACATACACACCATGGAACCGAACGACGGGGACGAGAAAATCCCATTAAAGCTGGCACAAATATCGATCGACAAGTTTAACCAGACGATACCACAGTACCTGACGGTGCTACGGAACCACAAATGCAACATCGAAAAGGCAGGCTCGCTGAACGACTGGGAGAAGGTCAAGCGGGAGCAGCTGAACGCAACGCGCATCGTCAAACAGATCCGCTTCATGCTGGTGGAGATCGATAAAGTGCGCCAGCGGTTGCGGGCCAGCGACTACGATCGGTTCGACGAGGGCATCGCGTCGACGAAGAAGGACGCATTCAACAGTATGGCCGAGTATATGGGTAAGTGGACGGGGTGGTTTGGTTGTTGGAAAATTGCTTTAACACCTTCTTCTGTGGCTCGATACAATTGCAGCGATGCAGCAAAGCGTACGGGCACAGTCAGCCCGCAACTATCAACGCTCGCAGTACGACGAGGAAGGTGGCAGCGGGGACGGTAGTTTCGAATTTCCCACCGGTGGCCGGCTGGCCTACGTCCCACAGATTACCAGCTCGTTCAACACGGAGGAGCACGAACTGCGCCAAAGGGAGGAGTGTCTGCGCCAGATGGAGAGCTTGCAGCGCGAAATGGAGGACATCCAGGAGCTGTACCAGAAGGTGCACGAGCTGGTGCACGAGCAGGGTGAAACGGTTACCCGCGTCGAGGAGAACGTGGACGTGGCCCAGATCCAGGTGGAGGCGGGCGTGACGGCACTGCAGAAAGCGCTCGCGTACAAGAAAGCCGTCTACCCGTTGGCCGGCGCCTTCCTTGGCTCGTGCATCGGCGGCCCGATCGGGCTGGTCGTGGGGCTGAAGGCGGGCGGGTTGGCCGCGCTCGGTGGCGGGCTGGTTGGGTTTGCGAGTGGCAAGTTCATCAAAAACGTGGACGCCCTTCCGGAGCCCGATGAGGCCGGTTCGAATGATAGTGCGACCGAGGCAACGCCCGGCACGCCCACGGAACCGGGCGAAGCGGAACCGATTGCGTCGAAAACATGACAGTTGCTTAACCGGTGCACCATTCAGTAGGTCAAACGCTGTCGAACACATACTCACCCGTTAGCCGATGTGTTACTTTTACCGTTTTAATGTAATGTGCTGACACACACACAATAGCCCCGGAACAAACGCTTTGTGCATCACAATTATATACCCCTACAAGCACTAGAGTACGCTAACGTATACCGCCGCCTGTCGTAGTCGTTGTCGTTGTTCTATAGCCAATAATGGAAATACATCCACGTTCTTCGTGTTACTTTAACAAAATCACGGTGCGTGTGTGTGGTTTTATTGCGCCAGCAGTGCCTTCCAGTTGTTCGTTCGATCGATAAAGTGCATCCGTTTGCCGCGGAACTCCTTTCGTCGGGCGTCCTTGCCCTCGCGCACCATCTGCTTCTTGCGCTCCTTGCGCGGGTTGTACCACGCCGGATACTGGCCGAACTGGTCGCGCTTCGTTTTCACGTTGTACAGGTGCTTTACGTTCGTCTTCGGGTTGACCACCGTGATGAACTTTTCCCGCTTGGCCGTCGCTTTCTGCTCCTTCTGAACGATTTCCGCGATCGTTTCTTTCTTCAACAGCTCTAGCTCCTATAGAAGGGGAGGGAGTGTATGCAGCGATGTTTTGATTAGAAAAGTGCGTTTGTTTACATACAACCACTGCTGATAGCAAGGGATGAAACGCGTACGTACCTCTTCCTTTTTCTTCTGCTCGGTAATATCCTTCAGCTTGTCCATCAGATTGCCCTCGCCGACGTCCTCCTCGATGAAGCCGAGCATTTTCTTCAGTTTCTTTACCTCCTTCACCTTGTTTTTGGCACGGCGAATGGCGTTGTTCTGGTTGCGGCGTTTCTTGCAGCGGGCCGTCATGTTGGTGGCTGTGCGGTGTACTTTATTCACTCGGAAACGGTAAGGCAATGGAGTTTACTAGCGTTTGAGGGTAATTTACGCTCGAAAGTAAGCGCTTTGCACCGCTAAATACGAACAAATGTATGAAGCAAACACGAAAACGTGGTGCCTCTTGTTTGTCGTATTTTGGAAGAGAACTTCAGGTGACGGAAAGGTAAGGTGTTTGACGTTTCGCGACTGGATTGACGTTATTGCTTGAAATGTGGCGGCCATTGTGAAGCTGAGTTGGTGTGCTGGAAAAATTGTGTTTTTTTTATTTAAAGGTACCATTCTCTGGATAAAAATCATATTTTTAGTTTAAAAAAACGTTTTTTTTATTTCACACGCGAAAATCATAGTTTCATTCAAATCCTCATTTAATTTATCGAAAGAATTCAAGTCTTCTTCAACTATGCACTATAAACATATGACGTTTCGTTTGAAATTTAAATTGGCGAAATATTTCACGAATTTCACCGTTGAAATATGAAATTTGAACAGAATCAGCAAAGCTCGAGAATAAACATTTTTTTGCTGAAAATGCTTGACATGACCTAACTAATTGCTAGTTATAAGTCTTATTATGATTGAAACCATCTTAATCTTAACTACCTTCCTTAATTAATAAATAATAATAGATAAAGTTGGAGTTACCTTAGACAATTCTAGAATACACATTGGTGCTCAACCTAAATATTGATGGAAAGTTGTTATATTGTGTCATAAATTGAAGCATTACAAATCGATGCTCGAAGCAATTGAAAAAAATATGAATAAAAAAAAACTATATAAAAATCACAACAAATAAAAACATCATAGTTCTTGAAAGAAAAACTTTGCAACGACGGCTCTTCAAACCTTCTCCTAGCGTATACCACACCGTCAACGCCCATTCGTTCCGGCAGCACTCGAGCCAGCCAATTGATGGATGAATGGTTGGTTTTGCCGTGATTTTTGCGCCGCATTTCATTCGCTCGCCA
>VTWG01001722.1:0-11069 GCA_008817895.1 Anopheles fontenillei
TTTTGTGAAAATTTTTACCGTATTTGTGCAGAATTTCACGTTTTTAGCTACCCTGCCGAAAATAGATACACTGCCGAAAACTGGTACAGTTACCCTATTTGTTCAAACATTTAAATGTGCTTAATATTTCCTAACAATAAACACGCTTTTAGAGACAAAATCAATTCTAAGTAGTCCTAATATTATTGCCTTCACTGTACTATTTGCCATCTGCTCAAGGGGTATGACACTCAACCTGCTCGCTGGGTCATTCCTACCCCCCCGTGCACACCACTGACAGCGATGCTAAATGTCAACAGTGCAAGAGGAGAAAAATAGTTTGGAAAATCGCATCGCATCGGGCAGAGAGTAATTATAAATTGAATAGAGTTTTAGTTGCAATTTTCGTTACCACTCTTATCGAGCGTGTGTGTGTGTGTGAGCGTGTGCTGCATCGTATCAGCGTGCTGCGTGCATCTCGAATGTGCAACAAAAGAAGGAACAAAACTGAAGCGCGCCCATCACCAGGACACCACTTTCGTGTGCAAAGTTGTGATGTTCCCGTTTTTTTTTTTTGCTTGTTGTGTTGACCCTTTCGCGCTGAAGTAAAGCGCAACATCCAAGCGTGCAAAGCAGGGGTGGCGGGGGTGGTGATTGTGTTTATCGCATCGGAGTGGCAACAGTAAGTGATGTTTTTGTTGTTTTTTGCATCGAATAAAAAGTTTAATTCAGGCAAAGCAAAGCCTTCGCCCAAGAGCATCATCGGTTTTCAAATGGTGCAGCTTGTTGTCAAGATTGATTGCGTTACGCTTCCCCCACCGCCTGAACGCATATTAGAGGGAAAAGAAAAAGAGAGAACGAACGCGCACGAAACGAGCGAAGAAGAAAGAGGGTGAGCGAGAAAGCGAGAAAGCGAGAAAGAAAGAGCGAGAAAGAAAGAGCGCGTAAGCAAACGCGCGATTGTTGTGTGTGCGTACGTGCGTGTGTGTGCAGTGCACAGCGCAATGTTTATATCGTCATCTCGCTCTGACCGCGCTCGAACGGTACGCATGCTAGAGCGAGCCAAACAGGTACAGAACGCGTACAGAGTGGCAAATTACTATAAGCCTAGGAGAGTTAGAAAATTATTAGGCCACACAAACACACAACACGGCGAACAAGCGGAGCGCCAACACAGCGGCCAACAGTGCGTGTGTGTGTGTGTCGAAAATTGGTGGTCAAATTAAATTGGACGTTGTGTTTTTATTTCGTTTTGGGTGCAGGCAGTGGCCAGTGGCCAACAAACGTGGCAGCTAGTGGCCTGCCGAACGGGAAAAGGTGCGAAGGTACGGGCGCGCGCGTTTCCGTGTGTGTCTTCTCACCTATGCCACCGAAACACACACACACACATACATACACATTAGCAACGCACCCATTAGCACCCGTTGTGCGTTGTGCGATAAGCTCTGATAAGTGTGTGCCCAGAGGTGACAAGATGTGCATACACACCAACACGGGTGTGTGTGCTGGAACGGCATAAGCGTACGTGCATAGAGCTGTTAACCCTGGTGTGTGTTGGGTGACAATAAACCTGTGTGGGCTGGTGGAAAACGCTTTTTCAACCAAACGAAAGTGTGTGTGGTGGCAGGCGGCAAATGTGAGCAGGGGGGGGAATTTTCTTGTTTACAATTTATGACATTAGTTTGGGGGAAAAGCGAGAAAATCCCTGTGCAAGCGCGACAGCCAACCCGGAGAGAAAGTGAGCGAGCGCGCACGTAGCGACGCGTGCGAGCGAGACAACAGGCGTAGCGACGTTGCGCGCGGATACACTTTTCCCCTTGTAACGGTGTGCGGGCCCCAGAAAGACAGAGAAAGAGAGAGTGGGAGAGAGCGAGAAAGAGAGTGGTATGAGTGGTTGTTAAAAATCTTGCCGCGTTGCACTGCGAGAGCGTGTACATTGAGCACGGAAAAGAGACAGAGAGCGTGTGTGTGTGTGTGTGTGTGTGAGGGGGAGAAGAAAGTGTGGCACAAGGGGAGGAAGAGTGTGACCGCATCACTACCAACAAATATTTTTGTCTATAAACAGACAGGCACATCCTCGCCGCGAGTGTGTTGTTTTTTTTTTGGTGTGTGGATGGATTTTCGTTTCTAATTTTTCTTTCCCTTAAACTCTTTTTTTTTCTTCTTCCCTTTCTCTTACCTATAGGGTGCAAGTTTTCCCCGCACGAAGCAGTGTGTGTGTTGATTGGGGGAAGAAGAATTTTCCGCAAACAAGTGAAAGTTTCCCGTTTCCATCTCGCTTTCTCGCAGCCCGGAAGCTGTTGATTCTGGTCGAAGGACGTGCCGGAATTCTGGTTCATTTTTTTCCGCCGGAAACACTGTTGCTGCCACCGAAAGGAAGGAGGAAGCTTCCACACACCATGTACCGCTGGGGAAGCTGGTGGTGGGAAGGAAGTGCGTAGCAACCAAGATGCAGGACAGATAGTTTTGTTTTTTTTTGTTGCAATGCCTACTTAAGACAATTCAAGACAGCGAACCACAGTAACCCCCCTCCCTGGCAGGTGCACAAAGGCTCCTCCTGCAAAAGAAAAACACAACCAGCACGGAATGCTTCTCAAGTGAGGGGTCCGTTCGTGGAAGGTGAAAAACGCTTCATAGAAAAAGGACACAACCGTACAGCGGCAGAAGTTGTTACCTTGTTCAACGTGCAGCATTGATTTTTCCGTTACTGTTTTTGTTGTTGTTTTGTTTTAGGTGATTTCCGTACGAAATTTGCTTCCACGGTTGGCAAAACGAAGACGTACGTACTAAAAAAAACAGTGCCAAAAAACCCCTGTACAGGAAAATGTAGTCGTGTCCCTTCTTTTGCATTTATGCACTGCCTACTTTGTGAAAGAAAAAAAGAGCGGGCGAACGAACGGGTGGCCGGGTAGTAAGACGAGTGCAATTGCAAAAGTGCAATAACCCAACGGTGGTGCTGCTGCTGCACTGCATACTGAATACACAGGCAACGGTTGGTTATGCATTTTACGAGCCGGAAAGGAAGTAGAATTGAAGTGAATCACAAAGATGTAATGCTGGAGGCAGCGGTAGCGAAGACGGTGTCGATTTGCTGGTGAAGTGCGTGTATGGTGAGCCTTTGTTTGGGTGTTAGTTTCTGTGGACGGAAGTTGCGGTTAGTTTAATTTTTAAGAAAAAAGGATTTTAAAGTGTTATAAAGACAAAGGGGAGTAATGATGGATTTGTTGTGCATGGAGTAGTTAAAACGTAAGGAGTACGCAACGAACGCAGAGACACCGGTGTGCGCGAGAGCCTAGTGAAACGAGAGCCCAAGAGCCCGGGCTTGCTTCGATTTAGTCCGTGCTGTGCATTGTACATTGGAACGAGCTTCGCCATGGAAACGCTGGCAGAAACGAGCCTTCCGTCGGGGCTGCGGCGCACGGAACCGTCCTCGCTGATACCGACCTCGCCCGAGGGTGAACAGTCGCCCCAGAACAGCGGTTCGATGCTGGCCAACATCATCGGCACCAGCCCGGGCGGTAGCAGCGGTCCGCACCACCACCACCATCTGCTCGAAGATCACTCCCAGTCGTCCCAGGAGGATGGCAGCGGCAGTGTGCTCAGTCCCGGGCCGCATGCCGAACCGGAAGAGACGATCGAGAATATCGAAAAGGAGCTGAGCGAATCGTGCGCCGATACCGACTCACAGCCGGCGCTGGAAGCGGGCCACGGGAAGCGCAGTGGCGGGCAGGGTGCTGCCTCCACGTCGGGGGCGGCGGCGGTGGCAGCGGCAGCTGGTGGGAAGGAACAGTCGACGGGTCAGACGCCGTCCGTGTCGAACGGTGCCAGCTTACCGAGGGTGGCCCCGAGTGGTGGCAAGCCGAAGGCGATGCGTGACTTCGACCGGAAGATGAACAAATCGCGGGGGCGACCGAAACGCAAAGCAATGGTGGCCATGTATCAAAGTCAGGTAGGTGATATTTTACACAATATTTTAATTAAAATTTAGTAATAGGAATCTTTTGCTGGTTGGATAATCCTTTATCAATCTCTAATGGATATGACTATCGGACATGACCAGTTAAGTCATCCATGTCAGAATATGAGATACTTATCTATAGAAGAATTTAATTGAATTAATAATCTACATGGTTTACCACATGATATTATGGGGTGGGGCATTATCTACGACTGATAATCAGCATCAGCGACCACTCTGTTTGAAGCAATCGTTTTGGTCCTGCTACTGATATCATACTGGTCGTAGAATTCGGTCTCTGATTCTGAGAATACACCGCTTCGGAAATAGATTCTGTACCCATCCCAATGCTCCAAAGGAAAATATGCCTAGCCCACATAGGTCCTAGGAACATATCTTGACCTCAGATCCTCGATCCACATGAAGATCCTCGAGGCCTTTCAATTGGTCCTGAACTCATATTGGTCTTGAATTAATTCTGAACCGATATTGGTGCTGAAACCACTGAACTCGCATTTCTTCTGGAATTGATTATAACCCACAATAAGTTGTGAAACTAATCTCAAACCCATAAAGATCTTGGAACTGATCCTAAACCCAAACCGGTCCTGGTACTCATCCCATAAAGATTCTGGAACATATCTTCATTTTATGTTGATCCTGGAACTGACCCTGAACTCATACCAGTCTTGGAACTGGTCTTGAACACATACTGGTCTTGAAACTGATCCTGATCCGATGTTAAACCCTGGTACTTTTACAGAACCCATACCAGTCCTTGAACTGATCCCAACCCCATACAGGTCTCTGAATTGATCCTGAGAATTGAATCAACACTTATCCTGGAGATCTAACCAGGTCTTGGAACGCATCCTAACCCCATACTAATCCTTGAACTAGTCGCGTACTCATTAAGGCCTTTGATATGGTCCTGAACCCATACCGGGACTGATCCTGAAACAATATCGATCTTGGAAGTCATCCTTTCAAGAACTATATTTTAACCTGTCTCTGTCAAGGGACGTGTAGCATGCCTGTTACGGTCCAGGAAACGAATTTTAAGAGATTATTTCATCTTCTAGTAATTGATATCACTTCGAAGAAACTAAAATAATGCTTGATGTCTTGAAATGTATCTTCAATTCCAAGACTTGCTGCATACGATCTTATCCAGTTTCTACTGTTCTTGAATAACTATACTATAGGATACTGAGATATCCCATTCTTACATAGCTGAAGAAAATCCCGGCTAATTGCTTGTATTATTCTTTATTGCTATTAGGCTTCCAGCATGTGTTCATAAATATTCCCCTCCATTACCATTCCGCGTTTGCACACTCGAGCGACTCGTCCGGCGAGCAAGCCTTCTGAGCATCGTCCCACCGATGGCCGGCCGGGCAGCTCAGCAGCTCCACGCATCCCCACTGGCAACCGAAGTACTTTCCGCACTCGTGCGGATGGGCCCAATAGGCAGGCTCCTGCCGACCGGTAACAGCCGGACAGTTGGGATGAATCTTCGCCACCACTGGCAAGTCCTCAGCCGGCGCTTCACTAGCGCCTCCCGATCCTTCCGCACCCTCGGAACAGCCCACCCGTTCCGGATAATCACACACGCTGAGCGCCGTGTTGAAATGCAATCCAGCGGGACACGTGATCTCAAAAGCAGTGCCGTGATCACACTGATAGTACTTCGTACAGTCCGTTCGATGGCGGAACATGATCGGGTGGGGCCCATTTCGGGTGGGACATTGTGGATGACGGTGCACAACACTGGTTGCACTCTGGCAGACGGCACAGGACGGCGAACCACCATGACCACTGTGAGCTCCACCTGTCACGTGTTCGTTCAGTACCGGTCCATTGCAGTCCACCTTGTCCGGGTAGTCGCACACGCTAAGCCGCGTGTTGAAGTGCAATCCGGCCGGGCACTGGATGAGATAGGCCATACCATGATCGCACTGGTAGAACTGGGAACAGTCCTTCTCGTTGCGGAACATCACCGGATAGTACCCGTTTGTGTGGGGACAGTTACCGTGCCGTTGGATGACTTGCTTCGCCTGCTGGCAAATGTTGCACGTGGTTTGGTTGCGTTGTCCGGCACCGCTTGCACGCACAAAATCGTACTCTAGTTGGTGTGAAGTGCTTCCTTCATGACTTGAAGTCCTGTTGCGTTGTCCAGCACCACTCGCACGCACAAAATCGTGCTCCAGCTGGTGCGTATAGCTTCCTTCATGACTTGAAGTCCTGTTGCGTTGTCCAGCACCGCTTGCACGCACAAAATCGTGCTCCAACTGGTGCGAACTGCTGTGATGGGAGCTTTCTTCATGGCCTGATGTCCTATTCCGTTGTCCAGCACCACTCGCACGCACGAACTCGTGCTCTAGTTGGTGTGAAGTGCTTCCTTCATGACTTGACGTCCTGTTGCGTTGTCCGGCACCGCTTGCACGCACAAAATCGTGCTCCAACTGGTGCGAACTGCTGTGATGGGAGCTTTCTTCATGTCCTGACGTCCTATTCCGTTGTCCAGCACCACTCGCACGCACGAACTCGTGCTCTAGTCGGTGTGAAGTGCTTCCTTCATGACTTGAAGTCCTGTTCCGCTGTCCTGCACCACTCGCACGCACAAAATCGTGCTCCAACTGGTGCGAACTGCTGTGATGGAAGCTTTCTTCATGACTTGAAGTCCTGTTCCGCTGTCCGNCTGGAGTCTCCGGAGTCGTCTGGAGTCTCCGGAGTTGTCTGGAGTCTCCGGAGTCGTCTGGAGTCTCCGGAGTCGTCCGGGGTCGTTTGAAGTCGTCTGAAGTCGTCCGAAGTCGTCCAGAGTCGTCTGGAATGATTAGGAGTAATCCGGAGTCGCCCGGAGTCGTCTGGAGTTGTCCGGAGTCTGGACAAAACAAAACACAACGAAATGAAATCCCTGATCACAAGCATATTGCACCGGATGGCTCCGGTAGACTCCGATCGACTCTGATCGACTCTGATCGACTCCGATCGATTCCGGATGATTCCGGACGACTCTGGACTACTCCAGACAAGTTTGGACGACTCCGAACGAATCCTGAACGACTTCGGACGTTTCCGGAAGACTCCAACTCGGGCAAAACTGGCGGTTCCCATTTTGCCGCTGTCGGATTAGAACTAACAATAGTCGGAGTCGAATCGGAGTCGTTGGTGTGCTCTAGAGAGCACATACAGCGTTTTAAACGAGTTATTGGTCGGTTCCCATAATGTTTTGGATGCTTCTCTTTTTTTGTGTGTTCCCACGATTTATTGGTCGGTTCCCAGACGATACCAATCAGACGATACCAATAAATTATGAGAACGAATAAAAAATCTATGGGATAAGATGAATAAATCATGGGACGAGCCCAAACAATTATAGGAACCGACCAATAAATCGTGGGAAACTCTGTAACTACTCTTTACAACAATTTATGTAATTAACGCATTGAAAACATTCAATACTATCGATTTCTAATAAATTATTTGTTTGTTTTTTTCCACCCCTCCTTCACCAGATAAGTGAAAACAAAATCGGAATTAAGCTGTGTATAAAGAAAGCATCTGATGCGACAGTACAACCAAAGAAACCGATCCGCAAGCGTGCCCGTAAACCCAGGAGCCTTAACGAGGATAGCTCGGACGAGACGTCGCCGGAGAAGCGCAACCGGCGGACCGAGAAGCCGAGGCCGAAGAAAACGAACAACAACACCGAGAAGCGGAGCGCGGAGGAAGCGTACACACCGCCCAAGGATCAGAGCGTCTGGGCGAACGGGCTGCCCGAGTCGGTGCTGTATACGGTAAGCCGTACGGTGCAGAGAGCGACCATTCGTTAGCAATTTCTAAACCATTCTCTTGCTCTTTTCAGATTTTCAAAAACGCCGTCCAGGAGGAGGGCTGCCTACCGACGCTGATCCGCCTGTCGGAGGTGTGCACGGCCTGGTACAAGGTGTCGCAGCAGTGCTCCCTGTGGCGCACCGTCGATCTGGGCACGTGGGGCAGGGATCGGTTTAAGACGGAACCGCGGCTCAAGTGGCTGATCGAGAACCGGCTCCAGCATGCGACCGAAGTCGGGCTGGGTAAGCTTTGTTTGCCACGCGCGCAACGTCGTGTAATGCTAGCTATAATATTATTGGCTCTTCTTCACTCGTGTTTTTTTTTCACAGCAAACTGGAAGGTGACGAACGTGCAGTGCGTGCTGGACAAGCTGCTGGAGGCGGCGCCCGGGCTGACCACCATTTCGCTCGCCGGCTGGAAGGCGCTATCCACCGACCATCTGATGTTTTTGGTGCAAAACTTTAAAAGCCTCCGCAATCTCGACCTCAGCTCCGTCAACGTAAGTCATGCTGGTGGGGGGGTAGTGGCAGCAACTGTGTTTTTAAACCAATTTATTTATTTTGTTTTGTATAGGCTGAAGTGAACGCCAACAAGACGGCCGTCGGTCAGACGTCCCTGTGCAATGCCATCAAGGAAATGGGCAGCCGGCTTACCCACCTGCATCTGGCCCACAATCGGCTCAGCGGCATACCGCAGATCGTGAAAGCCCTCGCGGTAAGTGTGTCAAGTGTGGGTGAAATCAAAGATGGTGCTTGAAAACACTTTCAAGGGTGCATTCTTACCGGTTGTGTCATCCAATGGATTTTGATTGGTTTGTTTCCGTTTTTTTCTTCTTTTTGCAATCAAATAGACGCACTGTCCGAATCTGCTACTGCTGGATCTGTCCAACGTCAACACGGTGGCCATGTCGCACGGCATACTGCACATCGAGCAGCTGCAGCACGGCTGCCAGAAGCTGAAGGTGCTCCGGATAACCAACTCGCACATCAACCTCAGCACGGCCTCGCTGCAGGAGCAGGTGCGTGATTGTTTGCTATAAGAAAGCAATCAGCAACATGCTGTAACCAATTTCCTTCTTTTTCCCCCTTTGCAGATGGAATCGCCCGGCTTTCCCGAGCTGGAGGAGCTGTCCGTGGCGTCGCTCGCGGACGAGGCGCGCCTCTTTAACGACGAGTTTCTGCAGCGCATTCTGAAAACCAGTACAAAGCTAACGCTGCTAGACGTGCGCGGTTGCGCGCGCCTAACGCACGACAGCCTGATCCGGCTGCCGACCTGGGACTTGAAGCATCTCTTCCTGTCCGGCTGCTCGATTAACCGCGACATGGGGTAAGTGATGAGGTGTTTTCAGGATTTTAGTTCCATATTTAACGCATTCTTTCTCTCTCTTTCTGTCTGTCTCATCGCAAATAACAGTGCCGGGCTAGAGCTGATTGCGTCGAAATGGGCGCACAGCTTGATCGAGTTCGATCTGGCGTGGGCAAGCGCTACCAAACCGCTGGACGATGCGCTGAAAGCACTCGCGGACAAGGGTTCCGAATCGCCATTGAAGTGAGTGTCGGTGTTACATTACTTTTCCCCCCCCATTCTGTGCCGTCTATAGGAAAAGGCTTACACAAGCAGGCTTTCCGGTGCACTTGCCCGCAAAACCCTATATATTTCCTTTGGCATTAGATGACGCGACCGATGTATTTAGTGGTGAAGTGTTGTAGGATTAAAATGCCCGCTAAATTGGTTTTTTTTTGCTTCATCCCCTCCATACAGGTACCTCAATCTATGTGGATCGTCAGTTTCGTTAGAGGCAGTGAAGGAGGTGCTCGCCAACTGTCCGCACATTAACGCCATCAATCTCGCCTCGTGCCGGGGGCTGCCGCGGGGCGTCAAGCGACTGCTGCAGGGCGCACAGGAGATTGCCGAGCTGCGGGAAAACTTGGGCGTTACGCTCAAGTGTGCCCCCGGGGCGCAGTCGGCGCTTGCCCCCTCCTCTCCCACAGACACCTAAGCGTCCTTTCCTGCTCCTCGTTTATTTGCGATCTGTTTACCGGCACCCCGAGCGTTGGCGAATCAGCTTTCCGTGCACATAGAATACGTTGTAAAGTAAGTTCGATGGTGTGTGATAAGCAGCAGCAGCTCCAGCGTGTGCGCGCGACTCGGATCAAATTATGGTGGCATTATATCAGTGAGTGTGTGTGGGTGTGTCTCTGACGGAGACAGCAGTTGCCCGATCAGCGGTTTTGTGCGGTGGGAGGCAATCGTTTCCCTCCCATTGTTGGCATTTTTGTAACATATTTATATTGAAGGTGGCTATCAAAGCACCATTTGTTTGTAATTAGTTGCGCAGTGCGCATAGGCAGTGGTGGATAGAACGGGGTGGCTTAATATTTTCACTAGTTGTAGTACACTCCGCTTCACCGCTATCGTCGGTGTGCACACACATCCGATGCGTTGAATCGAAGGTGTTGTGTACAGCGTGTACAGTATAATGCTTCATCAAACCTCTAGCTATCAAAAGACAAACTAAAAAGCGTGTTAAACTTTGCTACCTTTTTTCTGTAACGTAGTGCTGCGCTCGTTGTGTGCGCTTCTAGTAAGTTGTAGCAAGTTTGAAGGAATTCGTGCAATTGTCCCAAAACCCTTTCGCGGCTTTTCTCCCTCACCCGCTTTACACAAATTTAAGCAGCAACAGGTGTACCTTTATCGTTCTTTTTTTACCAGTAGTACCTATACAGAGTGGCAGGCAACACAGAAGCTCACTAGCTCACAAGCTATTTGCTATTATGCGCTACAAAATTTACAAACGCTCAAAACGATCTCAAAACTCAACTAGCGACCAGCTGATCTTATCAACGGATCTTATTTACCTGTTGGATGGATTTTACTTTTTCTTTTAAAAACATTTAGGCTTGTTGTATTGTTGTACATCATCTGGTAGGCAAACAAAACCGATTCTAAACAAAAAAGCTAACATAATATGCAACAGGGTAACAAACAAAAAACCAGTGTAGATTTGCAGGGACGAGATTCGAGCATTTGGAAGAGTTTCCGTGCTAGATCGGAATCGTTTCTATAGACCTCTCTCTCTCTCTCTCTCGCTTCTTCCTTTGACAAACAAAAATGCATTTTATACGCGCTCGCAGCTTGTAAATTACGTCCTTTTGCGTAGGGGTCCCCTTTCGCGATCCTTCACGAAGTGAGAGTGTAGCAAATTTGGGGTTTGTTAATTGGCAGCAAACGGCTTTTTGCTTTTATTTTTAAAGCTGCGGTATCATTGATCTCCACCATGTGAAGCTTAAATCAG
>VTWG01001723.1:0-29209 GCA_008817895.1 Anopheles fontenillei
GTGCGGACGGGCGCTACGTGCTTCCTGCGTGAACGTTACCTTCGGTGTGCTAGCCGTCGCTTTGCGGACGATTATTTTAAGCTGAGCTTCTTCCTGCTCTTTCTCTGCGGATCCATTGGGGGGTGAAACCACCTGCTGCCCGTTGCTAGCGGTGGATGGATTCTCTTTGGGCGTTTGCTTCGGTGGTTGGTACCCGTTCTTCTCGACGTAATCGAGCACCTGCTTGCTACGGCACTGGTCAACCAGCTTCAGCAAACGTTTATCCTTGAGCGGGTTGCCCTTCAGGTTAAATTCTGTTGTTGTTGAAAAGAAAGAACAAAATAGGATAATAAAAGCTCACAATCCACTTAAAGCACACAATCCACTTTGACGCTTACCCTTCAGTTTCGCGCACTTGGCAATGTACTTGGGCACCTGTTCGATTTTGTTGTCGCCCACGTTCAACACGCGCAGTATCTGCTGCCGCGTAAGCTCTTCCGGCAGCGCCACGATACTGTTCTTCTCCAGGTTAACCTCCGTTAGATGGTGCACCTCGCCGATGTGGAACTGCGGCACCTCCGCGAGCTCATTGCCGGACAGGTTGCAAACGCTCAGCCGGTCCAGCGCACTTAGATCCAACTTCTTGAGCTGATTGAAGGACAGGTTCAGCGTGGTCAGAGAGCGCAGCATGCCAAATTCGCCCGGCACCTCCGTCAACCTGTTGCCGGACAGATCGAGCACCTTCAGCTCGCCCAGCTGGCCGATCGTTGCCGGCAGTTGTGCAATTTTGTTCCGATACAGCAGCAGCGACTGCAGATGAGTCAGACTTTCGATGCGTGGTGAAATCCGATCCAGTGGCGTATCATTCACGTCCAGCAGGTTCAGGGCAGACAGCTGGTACACCGCTTCGTCCAGACTGCCGCCGTTTTTCACAATCCGTTCCGATACGCTGGCACCGGTCAGCTTGAGCTCGCGCCGATTTTCACTCTTCACGGCTTCCACCTCGGGCCACATGGTTGTGGTTTTTGGGTAGGAAGTTTAAGGGGTTTGTTGCACTTTTCAGAATAAAACGGAGGAGTAACGCGTTCTATTCTGCGTCGCTTTTAATTGCGATTTGCGCTGCACATGAAAAAACGTGTTTGTGTATGTTTGCTTTTGTTTGCGCCCGGGCGGCTGATGCAAGAATGCAAATGATGGAAGGAAGTGCTGCCGAACAAGAAGTAGAGATTTTTGAAAGGATACTGAAAATAGCATAAATTTAAATCCCTTTTTTGATACATGATGTGGAGTAATGCAATGCATTTTTTTTGTTAATTAATTGAGCTAATTTGTTTATTATTTTTTGGGCCGTTTGTTTTGGTCTCAATTAAAAATCAAATAAATTACTGTTTATCTGGCAGCACTGTACCAACTGTCAAACGACTGTTTTCGTAGCAGCCCATGTGCTATTTGTTTATGTGCAGCAATTTCGTCACCATTGGTCGGCGAAAGAAGGTGTTGTTGGAAAAATTAGACGAAAAACGTGCTTTTAAATTAAGTAAAAGGCTAAAACGCATACTTAAACACTGTATGAAGGTGTTGCAGTGTATTTTTTGTGATATTTAATATAGTAGATCCGTTAAATCATGGGTAAAAAGAAGGCTAATCAGCTGGGCCGATCTCTGATCAAGGACCGGTTCGGCCAAGGGAATCGAAAAACAGTTGCCGATGGAAGCATGGTAAGTTGCCTCTATTCTACCCAAACACACACACACACACATACTCTGTCTTCACCAAACGTTTATCTCCATTCCAGCTCCACACCACTGAAGTGCAGGACGGGTACGATTGGGGCCGGCTGAACCTGCAATCCGTGACGGAGGAATCCTCCTTCCAGGAGTTTCTTCGCACCGCCGAACTAGCCGGCACCGAGTTCCAGGCGGAGAAGCTTAACATCACGTACGTCAACCCCAAGTCGAAGGTGGGCCTGCTGACCACGAACGAGCGGGTGGAGATCATCAAGAAGCAGGTCGACATGAAGGACCTGCTAAAGATACCGCGCCGCCCCAAGTGGACGAAGGACACGACGGCCGAGGAGCTGCTGCTCGCGGAAAACGCTTCCTTTCTCGAGTGGCGCCGCGGGCTGGTGGCGCTCCAGGAGCAGGACGGCATGCTGATGACGCCGTACGAGAAGAATCTCGACTTCTGGCGCCAGCTGTGGCGTGTGGTCGAGCGGAGCGACATCGTCGTGCAGATAGTGGACGCCCGCAATCCGCTGCTCTTCCGGACGGAGGATCTGGAGCGGTACGTGCAGGAGGTTGACCCGAACAAGATGAACATGATACTGCTGAACAAGTCGGACTTTCTGACGGCCGAACAGCGCGTCCACTGGGCCAAGTATTTCGACGGGCAGGGCGTTCGGGTGGCATTTTACTCGGCCGTGCTAGCGGCGGAAGAGGCCAAGAAGGAGCAGGAAGCGGAGGAAGCAGCGCAGCAAGCTGCCCAAAACGGGGATCAAGCCGATGACGAGGAGGAGGAGGAGCAGGAGGAGGAGAAGGAGGAGATTAAGGAGCGGTTGGGAAATTTAAAACTGTCCGTTGACAGGGCGGAAAAGACGCTGGAAAAGATAGAGGAAAAAATCGAGGACCTTGCGCGCGAGGAGGACGCAGAGCCGGGCGCGATTCGGAACAGCTCCAAGCTGCTCACGAACGCCGAGCTGATTGCGCTCTTCAAAAGCCTGCACCGGGCGGAACGTGTCACCAAAGACGTCGTGACGGTCGGGCTGGTCGGCTATCCGAACGTCGGCAAGAGCAGTACGATCAATGCGGTCTTTCTCGAGAAAAAAGTGTCCGTTTCGGCGACGCCCGGCAAAACGAAACACTTCCAAACGCTGTACGTCGACAGCGAGCTGATGTTCTGCGACTGTCCCGGGCTGGTGATGCCAAGCTTCTGCATCACCAAGGCGGACATGATACTGAACGGCATCTTGCCGATCGACCAGATGCGGGACCATGTGCCGCCGGTCAATCTGCTCTGTACGCTCATTCCACGCCACATCCTCGAGGACACGTACGGCATAATGATTTCGAAACCGCTCGAGGGTGAGGATCCGAATCGGCCCCCGTACTCGGAGGAGCTGCTGCTAGCGTTCGCGTACAACCGAGGCTTTATGACGGCCAATGGGCAGCCGGACCAGTCGCGCGGCTCCCGGTACGTGCTGAAGGACTACGTCAATGGGAAGCTGCTGTACTGTTACGCACCGCCCGGCGTTGTGCAGGACGAGTTTCACCGCTTTCCGGCAAGGAAGAAGGAGGAGGCAGACATTAAGCTGCTTCCACCGAGACAGCAGCGCGCGATGAAGGTGCGTTCCGACTAGTGGAGGTAGCTCGGAATCGGACCTACCCGATTCCGATTTCGTGTTTCAAATCATTTCCGGAATCGATTCCGATTCCGGAGTCGGTTCCGGAATCGATTCCGCAATCGGAATCGCCTCCGGAATCAGAATCGGAAACGACCTGGGATTCGCAATTTGCCTCGGTAACGGAACCAGAAATTAACTCCAGAAATGGAATTAGCTCCGTAATGAGAATCAGTTCTTGAATTGAAATAAGTTTCAAAAGCGAAATCAGTCCAGGAATCTCCATGAGAATGGATGGATCATCACAGGATCCAAACGCCTATGCTTATGGATTTTGATTTCGGAGCCAATTCCGATTCCGGAGCCGATTCCAATTCCAGAGCAGATTCCGATTCCGGAGACGATTCCAATTCCGGATTCGATTCCAATTCGGCAGCCGATTTCGATTCCGAAGCCGATACCGGGACTAATTCCAGAGCCGATTTTGGAAACTGATTCCGGACCTACCTATCTGGACTGGATTCCAGAAAATTTAGGAGATAGCCGGAATCAATTCCGAAAAAAACTTCATTTTTCCCATCACTAGTTCCGACCAAGGCCTCGTGCTGATGGAATGTTAATATTGTTGCTTTGTTTTTTTTAGATGAACCTGAAAAAATCCAGCACAGACGTTGACGAACAGTTCTTCAAGGAGCGAGCATCGCACGGTTTAGTGAAGGGGCGCAGCGACTTCCCGAACGTTCGACCGATCGGACCATCGGGCAGTGCGGCGACACTGTCGACGACTGACGGTGTGATCGTGGCCGGCAAACCGTGGAAGCACCAGAAGCGTGAAAAGCGTGAAAAGCTAAGGCGCAAATACGCGCACCTCGATCAACACTAATCGATTCGATCGATCGTTGGGGCGAGCGTGGAATTGGGGGGGAAGGGGTTCAATTACACAGTATGTTGTCCTATGTGTATAGATTTAACAAAAATAAAAAATAATCGCTCTACACTTCCAAATACCCTGTGTGCTGTTTGCTGTTGTTCAACTTTAATGTCGTCTCTGCGTGTGTGCATCGGTGTAGCAATTTTACAATTTTTGCAAATGATAATGCAAATTAGTTTAAACAAAAACACGCACACACACACACACACACACAATTCCTTTAACGTGTTTGTTTTCCAGCGCGAAACAAAACTGAAATTGGTCCAAAAATTGATCAAAATAAAATAATTGTCACTAGCATGCATCATTTTGCCATTTTTTGTCCTGCCGTGGTGTGTGTGTGTGTGTGTGTTTCGCTAATTCCATTCAGCTTGCCGGGGGAGCTGGGCGTGGGACAAGGCATTCAAAAAGAGGGAAAAAGGGATTCTGGATGCAGTAGAAGCTCTAGTAGAACTGTACACAGTGCAGTACACTGCGCTGGCATTTGTTCTCGAAATCGTGCAGCAGCTCGTCGATGTCGTTGTCCAGGTCTTCGCTTTGAGCCATCTACAAGAAGAGAGGAAAATGAAAAATCCAATGAACGGGATTAAAGACAAGCGAAAGGAAGGGAATTAATACAAAATGAAAAGTGAATAGTTTAGAATCGAGTAAATACAAACAAACGATTCCTTTGAAAATATTTCTGTTCTTTTTTATTTGCTTTCACCCTTACAAACAGGAGCTTTAATATATTGGTATTGGTAAAACAAAAAAACTACCTATAATACACATTAAGCAAATAAAAATCTCCTTCGTTCACTTACCATCGTTATCAGATCACAGATGAGAAACGCGCCAACCGTCGCCTCCTCGTGGTTGTCCTGTATGTCAATGTTGATCACGTGCACCGGCAGGTTGTAGCTGGGAGTTTTCGATTCCATAAATTCTATCACCTGCAAAATAGAGGGAGCGCATTCGTATTACTTGCCAATGTGTGTGTTCTACATTCTAGCAGCAGCTATTGCTTTTCGCACCTGATCGTAAACTCGCTCCTCGCACGTGACCAGCACATCGAACCGTTCCGTGCAGAGCTGAAACTTTTCCGGGCAGGATTTTATTCGCCTATTGCGATCGAGCATGTGTAGTAGGCCGTTCTGTGTGTAGCTGTGTAGGCACATTAGTGGTTGTTAAGGAAAACATCTTGTTTTGGCGTTTTGGAAACGAGTTGTTGTTGTTTTTTGGTGTAATAAAAGGATAGCATTATTGGTGCAGTAGTGCACCACCATGGTAACATGTCAACAAATTTAATTTTTAGACTAAAAATCGCCCCTTGAATGAACCCGATTTTAAAATTAAATACAACAACGGTAGACGGTTACATAAAATAATTTAAAGAAACTACCTATCCAAATGGAAGGAAGCGACATTAGCTACATAGAATGCATACATATATGCATTAGCATTTTAAAACATTTCCAGAAGGGATCATCAGTGGCACAAAACCGGTGATGGTTGTTCCGCATAGTTAAAAACTATATTATTTAGCACAATCTCTATAAATGGCTTTAAACTGCTTTGTCTCTTGCGGGATTAATTAAAAGAGCAATAGTCTTGCCACTTCAAGCGATGCGGTATGTATGAGATTCGATCTCGCGGCTGGTTGTGTAATTAAATCGTAAATTGAAATGTGGCTATACCAGGGGATGGCAGACTTTGCGACCAAAACAGTTAAATTCTACAACAATTGGTAGAGCTCTGAAATGGCTTCAATGACTAAAAGTTTATCTTGTTTGGTTTGAAAATTCCGCAAAACCAAAAGCTTTTTCGTATTTACATTTTCTAACAATCACATCTATAGTCTTGCCGTCCCGAGTGTTAGATAAAAATTAAGAAGAGAGATATGAACTTGACAGTAATTCTTTTAAAATGAGTTGAATCATTCGATAATTTGTGATTTCAACTATGCGTGTCTGCTTTTGTAGACTAAGTTAAGAAAAAGAGGACTTAACATAATTTCTGATATGGGTCTGTGTAGAAGTTCGAGACACCGTCCGACTTCCCTCTAAATCCCTGAAATTGTAATTAATTTATCCATCGTTGTAAAAAGAGAGTTTCCTCTTCCCCAAACCCATTCGTTGCCGATCGCTTCCAAGCATCCTCATTACGTGTAGCAACAAAAGAGAGAGAGAGAGAGAAAAAAGGATACTATTGCTTGTCTTTCGCGGCCAAATCGTTGTAGATGTCGTCGTACGTGGTGCCGAACTCGTACACGTTCGGCCGGTCCGCTGCCGTGCCGGGAAGCTTCACCTTGTCGCCCGTACCGAACGACCGTACCTTGAATCGCTTTTTCGCGAGAAACCCGTGCGCCTCCATCGATCGGTTCATGTTGGACGAACAGATCACGGCTATGGAGAGTGGGCTAACGTACGCTTGGCTCATCGTTTCCGGCACTGTTGTTGTTCCGGCCGGTTTTGTTGTTTACTGCGTTCTGTTCTCGTTTTGCTCCCGTGTTTTTCCCCCTGGTGGTGCCGCCTTTCGTTTTGCGGCGCGTTTTGGCTGCTGGTCGGCGGCTCCTCTATCCTACAATGAAAAGAATACTGTCGGTACGTTATTGTGTGTGTTTATTGTGGAAATTAGCTGCTACGAACAGTAAATAAACGCTAAAATCGTAGGACTTGTGGCCAATGTTTTCGTATCCAATGCGCTGCGGGTAATAATAGCAGCAAAAATTGTACCCTGTCGTTCAGCTGTCAAAGGTGTAAACGTCAAAGTAGGCCAAAAGTCGTTACTGCGTGCAGGGGCGCTCTCTCGGTGCTGCGTGCGTCCAACAAACAGAAGACAGTGCGAAAAGGCCATTTCCAGGGTGGGAAACAGCAGCTCCTAAAATTGCTCCTTCAGTACTACGTAAAACGAATAGGACATCTTGAGCATCTGGAACGACAAGTAAGGCAAGTAAGATGCATTCTTCGAAATTTTCAAACTGTAATTAATGTTACCTTGCCAAACTGGGCCACATTGACGAAGCGAAACTTGCCCGCCGTTACGCCGAGCGGTTTTTGTGATCGTTGCAGTAGCAGGCGAAGTTTGCGGCGCATCGAAATGGAAAACTTGTACCACTCGCTATCGTAAATGGCGAGGGCAACGCCATAGCTCTAGTGGAAAAGGGGAAAAATCGAAAACAGAATTTGGAATTACTTTTTGAACCTTCAGGCAAAGGGTATCCAAAGCACCTCCGTGGTTAGATCTGTTCCGAAGTAGCAGTAGCCGTAAGTTTCCACCGTCACCAAAATGATCTGGACACAGACATTCGCCACCGTCGAGCTGAACCCCTGGGGGAAATTCACGTTCACAAAAATGGATTGAATTAAGTTAACGAAAAGAAGGAAATGGAAAGGAAGGAATATTACCGTCACCGCTATGTAGAGGATGAGACTGCACCAGATCATTGTACACTGAATGAACTGCACGAAAAACACCCAGCGGAATGTCGTCTCCAGCAGGAACACGCAGCTAGGATGTGCACGGTTCAGACACACTCAAGTTATTCCTTACAAATCTTTCAATTTGGATTTACTTACTCGAGCACTCGCTGATGCATGGAAATGATCTCGTTCAGCTCCTTTTCCGCTCGGTCTTGCGCTACTCCCGCTAGACAGTGTATCCGGAGTGCAACGAGCTTCAGCATGGCCGAACAGTACTTAACATTGCTGAAAATGGTCAGCAGCTTTGTGCCACCGGTAAACCCGAGCGTATAGATCGTGGGCCACATAATGGCCACATAAAACGTATAGTGCGCCATCGAAGTCCGGATGTGAAGGAAGTACAGCTCTTCCTCGAGGTGCAGCACGTGCTCGACCGGCTCCGTGCTGTTGCGCACAGCAAAGTAGGCGGAATAGGTCGTCCAGACGGGCATGAACCAAAAGAACGTTGCCATGGAAAAGTGACAGCAGCAGTAAATTTTGGAGAACCGATCGACCCGTCGGTTCACTAAGATCAGGTACTCTCCCAGCTCTGTGGGTAGGTCTTGTAGGACTGAAAGTGTAGCAGTGTTACGAAGCATGTTGCGAAGGTTTGGAACAATCGATTGGCTGCATACTCACCTAGAGCTGCCAGATCCTGCAGCTGATGCACCAATCGCTCGTAGTTGTCGCGTTGAAAGGAAAACATTAGCATGCCGAAGAATGCGTTCGATTCGAACATCAGCTCGGCCGTGCCGCGTACCGCAATCTCGAGATCTGGATAACCGAACAGCACTTTAGGTAGGACCACCATCGCGCAGAAGTAGGAAAAGATGAGATAAAAGCGGTACCGCTGAGAACGGTCACCCCACAGCCCGGCAATGGTTTGAATTCGCAGCAGAAACGGCATCACTGCTGTTTCATCCTTTAATTTTGGCAGTACCATCGTGTGTTTGTCTCGAGGAGTTCCGAAGGAAGTAATGAGACGAAGCCGCTCAGAAGGCATCTATTTTATTCCTCCTCGCGAACTACTTGCTAACGGACGACACACCTAATTGCTTCTTGATGTGCTCAGCCCCGATTAAGGTAGGTATCGTTTGCAGTTCAATTATCTCGACCTTGACATTGATACCATAAATCGAAAGGGTTGAGGAGAGAAGAGGTTCTGTTCATTATTAGCGATTGTGATTACCCTGGCCATGCTTAAATAGCAAAAAACGTACGAGTATTTAAAGGCTCTGTTTCAGTCATGCAGAGGAACATTTTTCTCAACATTTCACGACCGATCAGCAGCAAGAACGTGATAAAGTCTCAGGAAATGGAGTAAAACATACGTATCAATCCGTAGGGGCATATAAGAAAATAGAATTGCCCTTGAAACAATGTTTTGGAACTTTAATGTTCAAATTCTCCCTGAACACCTCAATGACTTCCTACATCAATGAATCAGTTCCAAAGGTAGGAATAATTTAAGATCTTTGTCTGGATAGGTCCAGGTCCAACATCTGCACAAATGTTTGGCACCGAGCCAGTTCCGAGGCAGAAATGGGATAGATTCGGTAATATGTAGTTCCAGGACTTGGATAGGTGCTTGGGACATTTCTTGCCTCGCCCTATGTTCAAAATTGTTTTGAGAATTAGTACCAAAACCGGGAACTGGTCATTGCCAAGATCATATCATAACATCTAGATCAAATTCTAGACCCAGTATAGATTCGGAAAACTTCCTTCGTTGCCAAGCCCAAAAAAATCATTCACTGTACATCCATCTTTATTACATCCTTAAGTACGACGTAAGCAGAGTAGGATAAGTTGACAATTCTGCTAAATTCTTCCAAATTAACGCGAAAAAACTTCCCCACTGTAATGTGTGAATGTCTTTGCGACTGTCTCAACATCATCCTAATGCTGCTGCGAAAGGCTATTGGGTAGTTGTACCAACGTGTAGCATAGAGTGCATGCTCTAGCAGCTGCTGCTGTGTCGCAAGCTGCGTCCCTAGTAAACAGTACAGGAATGTTTCCGCAGTGGCAAGAAAAAACATTACCACCACGGTAACCGATTGTAGCGAGATGCCCTGTAATAGAAAGTTCAATTATAGCCATCTTCCTGTTTTTGGATTTCCAAACAATATAAAACTAACCACGTTCGTAAAATAAATGAGAGAAATGCTCCAGTTTAACACGCAGGTCAACCACTGCAGCATCAGCATCGATCGAATCGACGTGTTCAAAAGCCTGATGCATTTCAGTAAACCACTGTGCATCTGCACCACGTTGCGTATTGCGCTGGCAGTTCGTTCCGCCGATGCCATGCTTTCCAACTGCTCTACCATCTCCATAGTCAGCCTGGTGTACAGTGTACAGTGTCCAATGCTGCAGCAGATGGTCATCACCTTCAGATTGCATACGTAACCACACATAACCACGACGGGTAGCATGATCAGCACGAAGACTACGTAGTCCTCGACCGAGGTGCGATTCTCGAGCCAATAGAACTTCACCTCCAAATGTTGCACAAACCGCACGGGTTCGGTGGAATTGGTCGACCTGTAGTAGTGCGCACAGATGGAAGGTATCGGTGCAATCCAGTAGAAAAGTGTTACAGCACCCATGCAGGTCGTTTGCACTTTGGCGATAATATCCGCTCGACGGTTGAACCGGGTTAGCTTATACTTTAGTCTGTACGAATGTGAGCATACTGCAAAGAGAAACAGATGATTATGCAAAAAACGCAATTTTCATTAATTAAATATTACCCAAAATCGAAAGGCTCTTCAGTTCCTGGATGAACGCTTGGAAAGTGGTTACATCGTAGGCAAAGAACATACTGCCGCCGTAAATATTGCAATTAAACAGGAATTCCACACTGGCGCGTACACGCTGGTGGCCATTGGTGTACCCGCCCGTTAGTGGCGGTATCACAAGAAAGATTAGATAGAACAGAAGAATGCCACCAACTCTAATTCGCGACCGAAATCCTGTCCCATTCATGCCCACGATATGCAAAAGTCTTAGCACGAAGGATAAGACCGTGTCCGGGGAGGAATATTTTTGAAACAGTTCAAACTTCATTGTTGATACAACCTGACTAATATTCGAAAAGATGCATTTTTGTGTTATGCAAAAATAATACAAAAACTTATAATAAAATGTGGCATATAATTATGATTAGGTAGTCGATGGAACGAAATGAAAATCAGTAAGATGTTTTTTTTTTTCTTTTGCTCGTCAACGGTCTTGATTTAATTTATTGATTTTTGTTCTCATCGCATTGAACTTACAAAGTCAAAGGGTTAGTTCGTTTGCGAGCAAAAACGCTACTAATGACTATTCAATTGCACATCGTTAGCTTTCCGTCGTCTAGTCGGACGGGGGAGTTCCCCTTTAAAATTGATCCTTCAGTACGATGTAGAACGAGTATGATGTTTTTGCCATCTGTAAATTGAAAGATGCATTAATAAAGAAAATCTTTCTTGCCACAGCGGAAGGTCTCCCCATACATTGCCAAACTGCTCAATGTCGACGAAGCAAAACTTGCCAGCCGAGATGCCGACCGGTTTCTGGGCACGCTGCAGTACCATTCGAAGCTTCCGTTGGATCGAAACCGAACGGCGATACCAGAGGCTACCGTACGCTGCACGTGCTACGCTCAAGCTCTGTCTCAAACAAATGGTACAAGTGGTACGGTTAGAGGGGAACGGAAAAGCAACTGAAACTCAGCGAATAACACCTTACCTCCGATGTAAGATCACTGCCAAAGTAGCAGAATCCGTAGGTTTCCACTGTTAGCAGTATAAACAGTACACCCACGTTTGCCGCTTTTGTGCTGAGACCCTTGGAAGAGTGATAAAACACGACACAGGAGTGAATGGTGTGGCAGGCAGAACACTACAGTGCTTTTAGTTACCGTAACGGCGACGTACAGAACCAAGCTGCACCAGATCATTACGCACTGTATGAACTGTCCCAGAAAAACCCACCGAAATATGATTTCCAACAGCTCCACACATCTGAAAGCAGCTAGAAATGTATTCTATCCACAACATACCGACAGACCTTACTTTAGCGCCTTCTGATGCATGACGATGATTTTGATCAGTTCTTTTTCCGCTTCGCGCTCGTCCAACCGGTCCATGAACTGGATTCTCATCGCCACAAGCCTGAGCATTGCCGAACAGTACTTCACGTTGCTGAAGATGGTCAGCAGCTTTAGTCCACCGAAGTACGCTAGCATAAAGATTGTAGGCAGCATGATGGCGGTGAATATGGAGTAATCTACCAGCGAGACGCGGGTGTGAAACCAGTACAGCTCCTCCTCCAGGTGTAGCACATGCTCGACCGGGACGGATCTGTTCCGTGCTCCCAGGTACGCTAGGTAGGTGCTGGACGAAGGCGCCACCCAGTAGAAGATGGCCAAACACAGATGGCTGCAGCAGTAGATCTTGGAAAACCGATCGATACGATGATTGATGCGTACCAGATAGTCGCCCATCTGCGAGGGAACGTCCTTACGGAAAGCTTGAAAGGGATAGGAGTTGCTCAAAGGTTCCTTTTTTCAATCATTATCACGCACCAATCTTTGATATGTCCTTGTACCGGTACACCAGATCATCATAGTCGTCTAGCTTGAGAGAAAACAGCAACATCCCAAACAGTACGTTCCATTCGAAAATCAGCTCAGCTGTTCCGCGAACCATTGTCTCTAAATCTGGATAGCCGAAGGCAACCTTCGGAATAACTACTAGCAGACAGAAGCTTAAAAATGCCAACCGGAACTTGTAGCGATAGCGTCGTTCACCCCACAGCCCAACGAAACGCTGCAGGCGTAGTAGAAGCGGCATCACGGCGTACGGTTCGGACAGCTTCGGTAGCACCATGATGCACTTGCTTGCTGACTGGTTGGATGTATTAGAAGGACTAAAAGGTACGGGTTCTGGCACACTGGTTGACAAAAAGTGGACAGCGAATTGTATTTACTCTTAGGCACATTACCATGCCTTCTTTGCAAATAACATATTTGCACGCAAAAAACGAAATGCAAACAATGTGATGTTGATTCAAGCATCGATAAGGACATTCCCATATTATTGGACGATTTTGCAGAACCAGTAACGAATCGGATGGAACCAAGACAATATCGGACAATCGGATTTTCGCTTTCGAGGTTGATTCTCCTTGATGCACAGGTTGATTAGGTGTACGTAATTATTATTTAAGGTACAAGTTGTTGTTCTATCCTGATAACCGAATGGGTTCTTATGGCATCCAGAGAAACAAAACCTATTGGACATTCCTATTGGATTCCAAACCTGTCCAAAAAGGTGCGGTAATTATGAGAAGAGTCCCAAAATTATGATTAGAACCCATGGAAATCCCTTTATCATAATAGAATGAATCACTAATAAATTTTAAAATTCTAAAATAAGAATGAGTGATTTAACTCACTTTAACGGCTCTTCTGCTCTCACTTCCTCACTAAAATGAGTGATCATGTTATTGGACGAAAACGTAATTTCGTTTCAATATTTAAATATCAAATACGTCTCCCTTTCTGAATCGCCCTGTACGCGCTCAGCTGATCGTACGAATCACCTTGTGATCTAATGGCTTTTCTAACGTCAAATCTCAAAGAGCCAAAGCAAGTGTAATAAAAAAACAAGACAATCATAATAATCATTTTATCATATCAAACATCTCCAGCCGGTTTGATTTTCAAAAAGCAAACCACCAACTCAAAACGTTAATTAAATGGGCTAAAGTGGAATTCCACCAAATAAAACCCTTTCTGCAACAATTATCCCCGCGCACACTGAGAAGCGTAACGACCACCACCAGCAGCACAATCACGCTTATCAGCGTGATGGAAATCTTTCCGTGTGGTTTGTTTCGTACGGCACAGCAAACCAACCACCATCAAACGATGATCAGCAGCTGGACGGCTCATCAGTAGCGTTCGCTCAGGGGACCCGTACATACCAAATGTTGTTTCCCGCCTCATCCCGAACACTGCTGCACCGTTGGATAAATCAGTGCGGAGTGTTTGAATCCCGGAGTTTGAAAACCACCGGACTGCAGATCCGGCAAGTAGGCGGAAGTGCTTCATTGTTCGCTGGAGTGCAATTTACCGCTCCTTACAGTAGTAGCGGGCTGAGCCGGCGATTGAAGGAGCAGCAGACGATCAGTAGTGGATACAGTAGCAAGAAGGTGGACTATTGTGCAAGGGTTTTGGTTTCATTCGTGGCAGGAATTAATTGTCCATTTCCATTACATCTCATTTGCAGTATTCAAATATGTTACCGTCTAACGAAACGATGGCGCAGCGAGGAGGACCCGTCGAGCCGGTGCGCTTCACGAAAAATATGACATTCTTCACCAATAGAAAGCAAAGCTATGAAAAGGACATTCATACATTAAGGTATGGCTTTAATTGCACTGATCTGTAGAATTGTCCTCCCACACTTCTTTTTCTGCCTTTTTGCAGGCTGGCGGAAACACTCGACAAGCCGTTGGTGTTTATCTTCGCCTGGCTACAGGCGTCCGAAAAGCATCTGGCAAAGTACGCCGACTTCTACCTGGACCAGGGGTTCGAAGTGCTGTGCGTCCACATAACGCCCTGGCAGCTGGTGTGGCCCGTAAACGGCTCACAGAAGGTGGCGGCCGACGTTGTCAAATTTCTCACCAACAACGCATTCCCCGAGGGGATCGTCATACACGGCTTCTCCGTCGGCGGCTACCTCTGGGGCGAATGTTTGGTGAAGCTGCACGCGGACCCGGCCGGCAGGGGTGTGCTGGCAAAAATCCGCGGCCAGGTGTGGGACAGTCTGGCGGACATAACGGAAATACCGGTCGGTGTGCCGCATGCGGTGCTACCACACAATCCCACCCTCCAGGGCGTCCTGCGCAACTATATCAAGTAGGTGTCGTTGGCTTATCGCAAATCGTGCGCTTTTGCACCTTGAACTCATCCCGTTCGCCCCCTTTGCAGCTACCATATGAAGCTGTTCCACGAGGAAGCAACCCAGTATTACGTGAAATGTACGCATCTCTTCCATTACGAGCCGGCCCAGTGTCCGGCCCTGCTGCTCGTCTCGAAAACGGATCCCGTCGGCACGGAAAAGGCTAACAATCGGCTGCGAAGCATTTGGGAATCCGTTGGAGTAAAGGTAAGCTGTGTACACCCTTTCCGCCAGACGACTTACGCTTATCGACTTTGCCTCTTGTATCGCAGACATCGCTCAAGTGCTGGGATAAGTCACCTCACGTTGGCCACTTCCACAAGCATCGGGACGAGTACATCGAGCTGCTGCTCGCTCACCTCCGTGCCCTCGACCTGCCGATGTACAATCGTAAGGCTAAGCTCTAATGACCCGGCGACAAGCCAGTTATGATTTGTTGTGTAATCTAACGACCTGCCTGTGTTGGTTCGCTCGAACGGGAGCTGGTTCGATTAAAAGCGATAAGGTGATAAGGTGATAAGTACCCGGTCAGTTATCCAGTGACTTTTTCTGGCGATTAGCCTTTCTACAGCTACTACCAGTGTGACCTCTGTGTGGTCCACCGATAAAGAAACACATCAGGAATTAGATAAATATTTAAGCTATAAAGATGGAGCAATAGTAGCTCTTTTGCTCTCCTGCCCTTCAGCTGATATCTTTCACAACAAAGTATCGCAGCTAGCTGTGAAAAAGCAAGCAAATAATAAACTTCCCACGACAATGAAGCGCACGTGCACCACTGTGTGATCTTATGAATCACGCCGAAATGGGTTTAAATTGATTAAAAATGTGCAAGCACGCCGGCATGCCATCCAATCTACATAGATATGGTAATGATTTAATGATGGACAGACGCGCAGATGACCTCCATCATCCCCCTTCTTGTATGCTTTCTGCACGGTGCCGACGATTGATTCAATCGTGTATCGGGGCGGCGTGGACTTTGGAATTGCAAATGTGTGCGCTAATCCAAATATAGCGCGCAACGCGACTCGATACGGTTGCGACGTGGAGCTATGCGGTATGGGGGCGATTTTAGGCAATGTGCCAAGCAAGAGAACTCATCCTCAATATGCACATTTATTATTTTGTATTGCAATAAACATGACCTTGGGTTGATAATGTTAGTCAAGTCGTAGTTTGTCCTTTTACCGTCATCGCGGCTGTGCAGAGAACTATTATAAAAGATTTTAAATTTTAAAATAACGGCTCGTTCACTCTATAAATACAGTCTTTCCCAGAGTTACACGACACTCGAGCTACGCGAATTTTTAATTTTGGTACTGTCAGGTACAATTTGCTGCAACAATTGTCAAGCGGAAATAAATAAGATGAATTTGACATCGCTAAATACACACAAATAACAGAATTTTCTATATAAATTGTATGATATCAGTAATAATGTGCATAAAAGTACTAAGATTATTCAAAATTAGATATTTAATAACTATATTTTGGCTGAAAAACGTATTATTCACGTATCTCGGGGAAAGGCAGTGCTTTACTTCTAGCAATTATTTAAATTATTCTACATCTGCAATCCTGACTCGGTTGCATGTATGGGTGTTCGTTACTGTACCACAAAAAAAATCGAGAAAGGGTGCCATCGTGTCGAGATAGAGAAAACAATCCAGCAGCTTTATGTGCAGGCCAAAGCACTGCGTGTGTCAACCGAGCTTAAACATGTGGGAAAAACAGTGGGATGTGACATGAATTGTAAAAATTGTTTAAATAAACTAAACATTGTCCTAGCACATTAAACAAAAATTACACTTAAAATTTTAACTCATCAGCTAATTTAAAACAAGTTTTCATCACATAATTTCGGAAAGAATTCAAAGAAAAACAATTAAAAATGACTTTTCCTTCACGAGCTGTCAACATCGCCGTCCTGCACACCCGTACCCACTATGCACTGTGCTGTGTTTTGCGTTCGGGGGACTGTGTGATGAGCTCGGTACGGGGCAGCCTGTAAATTCTGTGTTAAATAACGTGCAAGGCAACATCGTTCCGTTGGTGGCCGAGCTGCTGGTTTGGTGCTGCTGCCCCAGTCTTACCGTACCGTGTACCGGGTGTTCTCCGCGCGTGTGTTCAACCTTAGCACAGTGAATCGCGATTTCACCCACCCTTAAACTTCTGTGCGCGAGATGGCAATCCGATCCCTACGGTATGTGGCCAGTGTCGGTGCGAACGTGCCGAAACCTGTGGCCTGCATCGGTGGTGCGTTGCAGCAGCAGCAGCCGCCATTCATCGGCCACATTGCACGAGTTGGAGCAGGAGCACCCAGCAGCAGTACCGCTGCCAGCTGGTCCGCCGGAACGAGCGTACGGTTCTTCAGCGCACTGCACCACCACCCGTCGGCCCAGGGCAGCGACCGACGGTTCGATCGGATCGTGGCAGAACGTAACGTAAGTGTTGCGCGCTTACGCAAATCAGGTTTCCCCTTGAGTGTGGCCGGGGCCTTCTGTGTGTGTGAGTGTATGACGGGCGAAGAGGATTTGCGAATCGAAGCAACCTTTGGACTTTGGAATGGCTTCCCGCTAGGCGATTGTTGCCGATGCTGCAGTCGGCGGTCGCTGTACCGCCCGACGATGATTTGTATGCTGCTTCGCCGATACCACACTGCACGGCGCGGGATGTTTGGGAGGAAATTAAGGGAGGCAGCGCGAGAAAGTGTGCTGCTGCTGCTGCGTTCCACTTCTGCTTTGCTGTACGCGCTCCACCACCACCACCACCGTTGGTGCGTGCAGTTACGGCCTGTAGGCGATCAACAAAGAAATGCAGGGGAGAGAGGGAATTAAATGCATGTGGGACTGCCCGCTTGCAATCTAGCTTGTTGGAAACTGGTGGGGGAAACTATGCTTTTTTTCATTGTTTCCCGATGCGTCACAAAGCATCACCCCGGAATAGAACTTGCTTGGCGCTATGGGACCGGATTCAAGGTCGAAGGCACATTGTAGAATGGTTAGAAATTCAAATAGATGTGTGTGTGTGGCAGCGCATTCTAACGACGGAATAGGGTATAAAGCAAATATTTAGCTAGTAGACTCGCCCGCCCGTGCAGCTTGTCTTTTTGTGTAATCTTGTGCTGGGTGCAGGTCATCAAATCGGGTTAAAGAAAAAGGCCACCGCAAGATTATGCGAATGAGTTAACGAAAAAAAAAACGTAAGTCAAACGCAGCTTTAATTGAAAATAGCATTTTAATAGCAAAGTAGGAAAAAAAATGTTGCAATATCTCAAACGATTCATCTAACGTGCAGTAAAGCACTCCAAATCCAAAGGCAAAGGACCGTTTGCGAATGAAAATGTCAAACGCTCACAGCAAACTTGTTATGACAACTTCCCATCCTTCTCTGGACCACCACCACAACACCCCCTTAGTGCAAAAGACAGCAGCTTCAAGTGGCAGCTGCTTTGATAAGCCTTCTAGCATCGCGGTCAGTTGCTCTGGTGGGGGGAAAAAAACCTCCAAGAACCGGTGCAGTCTTTTAATTTGGTGCCATAATTGCGCTACGCCAATACCGTCGTTTTACCGCGCGTGCATACCTACATAGAGCATAAACAAGCATTGAAAAAAGAGAAGGGAAAGTGAACATAGGCCCTAGCTGTAAAGTCTACCGACAAGCAGCACAAGTTAGTAGGCGACCTTGAACTAGCCAGAGATTGCTAAACACACACCTAACCGTACGGGAAAACACGCAAAGCGGTGAGAAGGGGGAGTGGTTGATTATGTTTGCTGTTCATAAAATTGTGTTTTTAATCAAAGCAAACATTTGTGTGTTACCATAGAGGCTTCCTTACCTATGCATATCCCCCCTCCGGACCTATCCCAAGAACCTGTCAAAATTGCAACTCCAGCGGCTTGTGTGTACACACACCAATCGGGACCCTTTTTCGCTATGCGATTTGCAGTGCAAAAAAAGCCCTTGCACTCCGATAAGCCGCCAATGGCTAAGCTCAAGCGAACGAAAATGTAAACCTTCCCTGGCAACAAGAACAAAACCGCGCCTCCATTGTCTACGCAAGCGAATGACTTGCACAACCGTATGGGGCTGCTCTTTTTTTCGTTTTTGCTTCCTTTTAATTTCCTCTTCCTATCTACGTGTAAAGTTTTAAAGCATTAGTTTAAGCTACGGTTCGGTTTCTGTGCATAAAACTAGAACCGATGTTACGTAAAAAAATGGTCCCACCAGGCCAATATCGTACGATCCTGTACCGGCCAAATTCGTTTTTTTTATCTTTCGCTCTCCGTATGTCGCCCCATCCGCGAGCACCACACACCCACTCCCCCACGTAAGGGATTAACCATCCTCGACACTCAAACACACACACCTGGCGGTGGTGCGGCTTTGCTACTTAATCATATTGACCTTTATTTGTGGATTAAAGGCACCACGCAACATATATCTATTTTAAGGAACGCATCATTATATGATAAGAGCCCTTCTGTGAGGGACGTTTGATAAGGGATTTAAAAGTTGTGTCCAATTATTGCTTCACCACAGACAATAATGTTACGAATTGTTATTTTTTTTAAATAGTTCATTTAAACGGATTCTTTTTTTGCTGTACCTTTTTCCAGCTCTGTGCCCCGAAAGTGCACACGATGGTAAACGCTCGCACGGTGGCGACGCAGGAAATAAGCCGCAGCATTCAACTGTTCACCGACAAGCCGAGAAATGTGGAAAAGGATCAGCAAACACTACGGTAGTGCAATGCTCGATGCTCCTTCTCGAGCAGAAAGGAGTCAGGAGACAGTAATAACCCCACTCTCGCTTTTCGCTTGCAGGCTGAAGCAACAGTGTGACCGGCCGGCGGTACTGATCATCTCCTGGCTGAATGCGCGCCAGAAGCATCTGGCCAAGTACGCCCAGCTGTACATCGACCAAGGGTTCGACGTGTTCTGCACGCACATCACGCCCTGGCAGCTGCTGTGGCCCGTCAAGGGAACGCAGGTAAGCTCGGAACACCCGTCCCCTTTGAATATAAAACACTAATTTTACAACCCCACAATTACTCAGTTGGTAGCGGCCGAGATTGTCAAGTTTCTCAAAAACAACGACTTCAAGCACGGACTGGTGCTGCACGGCTTTTCCGTCGGCGGGTACCTGTGGGGCGAGTGTTTGGTGCACATTGCGCGCGATCTGCCCAACTACCAGGTGGTGCTGGATCGCGTCATCGGGCAGGTGTGGGACAGTGCGGCCGACATTACGGAGATATCGGTCGGCGTGCCGAAGGCACTGTTCCCCAAGAATCCAACCCTGCAGAGTGCGTTGAAAAAGTACATGCTGTAAGTTTGTTTTGGTGGGAGGGTTTGGTAATGGTAACACGGCTTTTTTAAAACGCACAAAACATACATTACGCTCAAAGGTACCACATGAAGGCTTTCCACGAGCCGGCCACATCGCACTACATCCGCTCGAGCCAGATGTTCCACACGAATCTGCTGCGCTGTCCGGCCCTGTTTCTGATTTCGAAAACCGACCCCGTCGGTACGGTGGAGGCCAACACGCGCGTGAAGGACAGCTGGGAGCAGAGCGGCGTAAAGGTACGGTTTTGCGTTTAGCGTTGCGTAACATGTGTATGTAAATCGATTATTAATTGCTCTTCATTGCGTTTCTCCCCCCACACACACCCACAGACGACAGTCAAGTGTTGGGATCGTTCGCCGCACGTCGGCCACTTCATGAAGCATCGGGACGAGTACGTCGATGTGCTGTTCCACCATCTGCGGCAGCTGAATCTACCGAGCCTGAAGCAGGATGCGCTACTGCGGGCCAAACTGTAAATGCCCACACGCACACGCGACGCCCTGTGATACTTACGACGCGACGTGTGTTGGGAGGGGGGGGGGGGNGGGGGGGGGATGTTCGGCTCGTCTCGTACCGCCGCGCCCGGTGTGTTGATGTGCGGTGTGGCCTCAAAAGGCCGACCAAAAACCAGTCGCAAGCTGGTCGGAACAGAACAAAACACACACACACACCTAAAAAGCGGCAGAAGGCCAAACGGGATGTTGCTGAAACGATGCAAACAATTATATGAAATTTATTAGGCACATTTTCTGTCGAGGTGGGAAAACAAGCATTATATATGGGATATTTTAAGGAAACAGATTCAAAGTAGGTGTGCACCACTTCTCTCCCAAACACACTCCCCCAATCAACCTTTACAAACACATCCACACACACACATACTATTTTTTATACTGTCGAGCGCTATTACGGTTGTATCATCACACGTACGACACGTGATAAATGCTAATAATTGTATTTTTTTCATGTTTTTTTTTAATCTTTCTTTTATAATCAATAATCTACTCGTTTTTTTTATAGGTTAAATACTACAGCTTTCCATGATGGGAAATTATTAGAAACATTCACTTTCCACCAATTCCCGAGTACAATACGGAATGGTTTTCCGTTTTCGAATATCCACATTACACAACCGGAAATCCTTGTTTACCGGTATTAAGCCCTTGAACCCGCAATATATTAATGAAATAATCCAAATAAAGGTGTGAAGCGTAGACTTTAAACAGCAAAGCTGCTTTCCGTGTGAATTGTGTCGCGTTCATTGCATCCGAAAGGCGAACGGATATTTCTTTCATTCATTGCCAGTGACACACACACAATTACTCAGAAACATTATTTAATTTAATAATGATAATAATAATAATCATAATAATGGCTAACTCATATTAGAATATACGAGCTTACTTTGCGCACGATTTTCCGTGCCATCCCTTGCGCGCGCAACACCCCATCCACACGTTCCTTCACGTTCGTGCATGTCTCTTTTCTTTTTGATCTCATTTTTTGTGCTTTTTGATGCCATATCGGCAATGCTGAGGAGAGGCTATATTAATGGTTTTTTTTTGCATGGTTTGTTAGTTTGGGCAGCAGCACAAGCTGCTTGCTGTCGTCCTGTAGGAGGCATCCTCCTTCTTCCCAAGCATATTAGTAGGTAGCAATGGTGTAATTTAGTTGCTCTGCTCAGTGGTTGAGAAATGTTGATTTAAGTAGAAAAATAGAAGTTTTATCAAAAAAAAAACAACAACAGCCCGAACACAACACGCATCCACAACAGACCTCATATATCCCTTTATACAGAGCATGTTGTAAGGGGTTTTGTTGTAAGTTGTACCAGTTGTAACAGTTTTGCCGTTTGCGACTTCCAGTTGCGGAAGAAAAAGGAGTTGTACGGTTTATAATTTGAAAAAATGGTTATTTTTGTTTATAGTTGCGTTCCCACGCCTCCCCGCGCCTGTCCACGTATCTTCTTTTGCACTGTTTGGTGCACTTTTGCGGCTTGTGCTTATTATTGCATTGTTTGTTTGTTTGTTTGTTTGCTTGTTTAGTTAATTTGTTGACTGTGTGATTTATGTGATGATAAGACAAAAGAACCTATCTGTATCTGATGTTGCTAGGTGATTTGTGTGTGTGTTTTTTTGTTAGTTGGTACTATTAAGTGTTGAATCATAACTTTTTTTTTGCTTTTATCTCGTAATAGTCATTTTAGTCAGACGGGAGAATTTCATCATAATCTGCTAAGTGAACGGGTTAATTATTTTTGTTTTATTTAAACAAACAACCATTAGATATTTCACTTTTTGTTTCGATTGATTATAAAAAATCTTCTCTTAATTATCTGCTGTCTCTACTATAGTTGTATGTGTTGTTAGTTTTTCTGTTTCTGCTGTAGGTTAGTGTGTGTGTGTAAATAGGAAATGTTTAATAAAGTTACAGAATACTGAATCTGAATATTGGCAATAGGCAACAGGAGGCGGACGCAAAAGAGAATATCGTTTTTTTTTCAAAAATATTCTATTTGCCGAAACATTTGCGCCACAAGAATATATAAAAAAGACGGTCCAACAATAATTAAACCACTCTCGAATACTTTAACTATCCAAAAAGGAAAATAAGGGAATAGAGATAGTAAAATGATTAGAACTGCTCAACCATGCTTTCTTTTGCACTGTAAAAGTGTTTTGCCTTTCCATGTGTTTTGCTACTATTTGTGTGGTTGTGTGTTTGTGTATGGCTGAAGTTCATTCGTACGCGGCCCTCTTCACGGGACCACTTCCGGTGCCCTCTAGTAGCGCCCATACTAACGTTCCTTCGTTCAATATGATACATAATACATGCACGTGTTCGCAGTACAAGATACTTTGCTTTCCGTGCCGTTGTAAATGTTTGTTTTTGCAACGTGCATTGGAGGTTGATGATAAATTGCTCGGCTACGCTCTCACTCAATCTCGACAATCTCCTAGTCTCTTCCTGCATTTGCCTGTCACCTTTTTTTTTTTTTGCTAATTTGCTGTCTACAAACTACGATCAGCATATCTCATTTGGCCTTCCCGTTGACTAAAGAGAGAAAGAGATAGAGACAGGGAGCGAGAGAGAGGGTGCATTACACATAGTTATAATATAACATTTTGTTTTGATCACACTTTTTTTCGTTTGTTTTGTGCACGGATTTGTGTGTCTCCCTTGTATTGGGGGGAGATTGGGGGAGGAAGTCGAAACACATTTCTTCCTCTGGTTAGCGTTTGCGGCTAGAATATTGTGTTTAAGAGCGTTCTCCCGTACGAATCACCTTCTCAACTACCTTCCCATTTGGCCTTTTCCCTCCATACTGCTGGCTGGAGTGTATTGTAAGAGGGAGCACTTTCCTTCAGACAAACTTTTGATATTTCTACTCTCATTTTTTATCATTTCTCATACCTATGTTCAACTTGAACTAGAGCCCCCCCCCCCCACCCCCACTTCCCACTGCTAGCAAAATTGCGTCATATCGCAAAAAAACCCTGCAACGTTGAGTTTGAGTACGGGAAAGTAATACGATTCATTTGTTAACCTTCCATTGATTTTTGCATTTAAATCTCCTTTTCCTTTTGCACGCAGCGTGCTTTTCTTCTGTGACTTTCTGTGTATGTGAATATATATAATTGTATATATATAGATTTGTGTGAGCTAATTCACTTTATATCTGTTTCGTCTTATCTCTACTATTCAAAAAACAATTGCCTAACGCAGTTTCCTTTGTCCCTCTATTTCTCTCTTTCTCTCTTCTCTCTTCCCCAGTGCTACACCAAGGTGGTTCTGAGCTGTTGCTGAGAGAATCAGCTGAATCTGTATAGTACAACTGCAGGTTGCGTTGTGCACCTTTCCTTATTTAGTTCTGAATTTCGTTTCCCCCTTACATGTTCTCTTTTTGGTAGTATTATATCGCATGCTTATGATAGTATCGGTATAGATACATGCTTTAAAAAAAAGGAGCATCACGCTTAACTTAAACATGAAACAAGTGCGATCATGGCTGCATTGTGCAGCTTTTCTTTACCTTTCGTATAATGCTAATGCGGTGACAAACTCACCGTTTTAAGAAGTCGTCCTTCGACTCATTCGACTCGCTTGTTCACTCTTCTGCACATTCATTCATTTCAGCCCGTTCCCCGTCGCTTGGTTAACTTCTTTACCGGGATGCCGGATGTGGCATCCATTCCCTTGTTTGTTTGCTTTGCGCCTTTCTGCGTGCTCTAATATAGTCACTTAACAAGCTAAAGTTTCTTTATGTGATCATGTCGTTTGTTTCTGTGCGCGTTTACCCTTCCTTCCTCACTCACTCTACGTAAGCTACTTATACACACACACACACGAAAACACACACTACTGCAGGTTTAGGTGAGCCAGTTTGGCTTTCGACAGCAGATCGGTCGTCCGCAGGATCGGATGCCGTAGCAGCAGCGCACTCTCGGCGGAGATGATGGGCAGAGAGTTTGTCCAGTGAAAGTTGATAAGGTGACTAATACTATCGAAGACTCGATCTTTGGTTCGTACCTACAAGGAGGGAAGAGCTTTATACACGGGTTTTCTGTTGCACCGTGCGGCACTTACGATTCCTTCCGGATCGATCAGCAACAGGTGCTTGGGCGAGTTGTTCTGCATGCCGGTCAGCACGTACTGGCCTTGCGTGCCGGCCGATTCGCGCACCAGAAAGTCGCCATCGTTCTTCAGCAGATGCTCGGACTGTGCCCGGCTGATGCTGCCGTGGTACCACGATTCCGTCAGCAGCTGCGACCTTTGTATCTCGGACGAGATGGTAAATGGTTCTAGAAGAAACGGAAAATTAATAATTGCGTCGAAAAACAGAGCGATCCATTTGCAGCAAAGGACTTACGCATATCAAACACATCCTTCACGATCGAGCTGGAAGAGATTGACTTATTGCTGTGCGAATTGTTGGTCGCGTTTGCATGCTTGTCGTTCACGTAGTCGTGACAGGGAAGCGGCGTATTTAGATCGATCAAATTGCTCGGTATCCTTTCCCGCGTTTGCTGCAAAGGGGACGAATGAATGAGGTTAGCAAAAATACCCTACTAAACCACGTTTAAAACACCCTGAACGGCGTCTACCTTTGCGCTGGAGGAACTGTGCGACTGCGACGACGAATGGTGGTCGTTCTCGGTCAGCAGATCGGGCGGCATCTTGTCCGGCAGGTCATTGTAGTACACCTTGTCCGTTCGCGTCAGCTCGTGGAACTTGCTCTGCGTTTCCGGCTGCTTGAAGAACTCCTTGTACCGCAGCTCGAACGCTTGGCCGACGGTCGCGATCAGGTCCTGCGTTAGACTGCCGCCACACTCCAGCACGTAGCAGGCGCGCCATTCGTTCAGATCCTTCGCTACGTACGCCACAAAGTCCAGCGTGTCCTATATAGCAACAAAATGTTAATTAGCAGCGTTCAGCCAAGTGTTAGCGACCGAATGGGGTCCCGTAAGGCGCGTACCGTATCGCCACCGGAAGCGAACGATATTCTCGGCATGTCGTGCTTCGCGATGATCTCGCCCGTGTCCACATTCACCAGCGACAGGTACTTGCTGGAAACCGTCAGCGTGACGTTGGTGCCGGCATGCTCCATGTCGGGCGTATCGGATATGCACTGCAGCACACGCTTGTCGACTCGCCGCTTTTTCGAGCTTTTCAGGCTGGCCGCTTCGCAGACCCGATTTATGCATTCTCTGCCGGGAAGGGGGTGGGTAAGAAATTCGGTGACCGGTTAGTGATTGTTTGGTAGGCGGCGTTGCAGGTTAGAGGGTACTCACTTTGCCACCTGTGATCGCGTTGGGAAGTCGAGCTTTTTCATGGAAGCTTTAATCTCCAAACATCCGATGTACTGTTGGGAAAGGGGGGACAAATGGGAAACACATATTAATGAATTACATTAAACATTAAACATTTTTCTAACTTAAATCCATTAGTGATAAAAAAAACTCATTTCCAACTCATTTTAGTCGTTAATTTCTCTACGAAAGCATTATCAGCAATGACTTTCAATAAATCAATCCCACCAGCACCAACCATACGCACAATCAAAACGTTGAAAATAAATGTCTCGTTGCGAGATTGTCGGCAGAATTTAAAACATGATACTCTCTACCTTCCTTCCTTCCTTCCTTCCGCCAATGGGGGGCAATGGCCGAATGACAGCGCCCTGCCCGAAACGGAAGCACTGCGTGCCGGCCGCTTCGCATCGATGATTCATTAGAATACCAAATGGGAAGCCAAATAGTGGTACGCGCGCGCGATTTCGATTTCAAGTCCGATTTCGATACCCAGGCCTCGAGCGGGAACTGCAAAAAGGCGCCAGCTAAGCACGCATGTACACACACATACACACACACGCAATCCCTACTTCCGGTTAGTGGTTATTGTTTGTTTGTTTGTTTGTTTGTTGAAAAAAAAGTAGCATTACGTGCATGCGTGGTTTGGAATGCAAATAAAAATTGCATTCTGCTCCGTCGGTCCATCACTGTCGGGCGAAGATACTTCACTATCACCGGGAGTTTGCTTTAGTGAAATACAATCTTTAAATTTAGCAAACAATTTGACATACAGCAGCGACACGGATGACGTCAGCGGATGTGTTTTTGGGAAGGAATTTTTAATTGGTCGCTCCGAGAATAGTCCCACGAACGGTGAAACGAGTCTTGGACGATTCTTAGGAATTGAAAGCAACCCGTCGATCTCGGAAATGCTGGTTAGATATGCTGGTATGCTGCATGATTCATGACGTGTGGTTCCCATCGTTGCCGTCTTTGCAGGGTTCGCTCGCAAGTCATCGCAAGCCGCCATGAGCAAATATTTAAAGGGCAATCAAGTAAACACATTTCAGTAATCTCAATGCTGACTCAAACGATCCAAACATCATTGGTTTGAGCGGTCTATAATTCGAGTCAGCAAAAGATATAGTGGAATTTGGGGCATGTGTGCCATCTCAAACATTTCATGTTATAGCTCACTAAAACTTGCTTATCAAGAGCCGATTTACATCTCATAGCCATTTTAAATCTATTTCCTCATTTATAAATGAGTTTCGCTTGAAATAAGTGCAAACAAAACTATTTTTGAAGCGTTTGAAAAAGGGTCGAAAAAGACGTTGTTTTTTGGGCTGTAGGGCAAGACGGCTACCTGGTTAAAATAAACGTATTTCTTAGATAATTGGAGATTTTTACGTGATATGGTTTGTTACTGGTCTGTGCTTTTCTGGGGTGGAATCCGCTCATAAAAAAGGATTTTCAACTAACCTCACAAAAAAAATCAATTTTCTCAGCTTTACCGTGGTATAAAAATGTTCCTCGGTTGATTGTTCCTAAGTTTTTGAGAGCTTATTTGGTATGGTTAAAAAACTAAAATTTCCGGTTCAATTTTGATACTCAACATAAAGCAGTTCAAAAAAATGGGAAAATAGATTAATCTATATGATACGATTTGGTACAGTATACCTAGACATGAGAACAAACCCAGGTGTATACTCAATTGGTACTCAATAACTCAAGTTTAAATTAAAAAAAAAAAGATTTCGGGCACTTTTGCCCCAAATTCCGTTAATATTAAAATTGAATTTTATGGATTGAAACCGGCTAGATCAGGGGTCTCCAAACTTTTCAGTTCGCGGGCCGCATTGCTTCGTAAATAACGTTGTTGAGGGCCATTTACGCGTTACTTTTGGCAATGAGAACGTTTAAATTTCGTTTTGACAAGAAAATATTTAATTAATATTTTAAGTTTCTGCATTTTTCTTTTATAGTAACCTGATTTTTGTCTTGGGTTAGGGGAAATAAAAAAATGATAAAAATTGTCAAACTAATATGATATTTACATTATCCTTTACAACATCATCGCGGGCCGCATTATAGGCTCTCGAGGGCCCGCGGGCCGTAGTTTGGAAATCCCTGGGCTAGATGATAGAGAGAACCCCTGTAGTATGTCACACGATTCTTCCTAATTTCGGTTGCTGTTCTTCCAGCTACGAGGAGTTGGGTGAAGGCAGATCGAAGTTCCGTTCCTTTTATTCCACAGTCACTGGGTTTTTGTATGGCAAGATGACCATTTATCTTCTGAATTACTGTTCTGAGCCGATTGATTGATCGTAAACTGCCACAGAAATACGGAAATTCCACAAACAAACATGCTTACGCAAGTGCCACAGAGCGCAATGCAATGAGAATGCAGGAGAGTAAGAAACAGTGCAATACATTTTAGTAAAATACAGATAAATATAAAAAATTTAAAAAATATGTTGACGGACTTTTCATAAGGAAAAATGATAATAAATTTCATTCATAACAATGTAAAATTTAAAACAGCTCTCTAAAAACTAAATAACAATCATCCCAGCGATGTTTATTGATATCTGAAAGTATTCGCAAAATGAGAACGTTTAAAGTATTTGAAAATTATTAATATATAACGATTATTTTGAATGGGACATGAAAATCGTTTCGTTTTTTTACCGAATAGCTCTTATTCCTCCAGCGTCATAACGGCACGTTCAAGACAAAACGCAAGGAAATAAAAAACACGCGCTCTTGGTGCGCTTTTTTTGGTTATCTAAATAGACGCAATTATACTAAGATAAACAAAATAATCTTTTGGAATTTACAGCTTTTTTGCGGAGGCACGTATGTTTTCGTTAAACGTCGGCAACCGTTTAAACAACCGGAAACCGAAACAAAAAAAACAACAACTTGATTATACCTTTCCTTGCATTTCTATCTCGCAAGTAAGTTGTACGACAGACAAAATAATTTAATTTTGAATGTTTATTTTTCTACGACAATCTTCTACTTTGGTTTGAATCTGCTGATAGCTGTGCATACTCCTAATAAACAATATCCTTCATAGTATGATGCGCTTCTTGGCGATATGAGCTCGCGTTTCGATCAATTCCCCCTTCCCCGTTTGTTTACCAGGGCTTCCGGTTGGCCCACATTCTTAACACCTGCTTAGTCACGCACAATTTTAGCCGTAATCTTCGCTTCCCCGAGCGTATCCCATTTGCGCGATGCGGGACCTTTGCTGCTGCAGCAACAAAAGGATAAACAAAACACCCCGATGGGTGGTGAATTCTTTGGCTAAGCGTTTAACCCTTGCCTCTTTGCACATTGATTGTTGTGCCGCCCCGTCCAAACGCCATGTGGGACACGGTTCTTTACGCTTCAAAAGTGGGGGGGGGGGGGGGTGTTGG
>VTWG01001723.1:29228-43782 GCA_008817895.1 Anopheles fontenillei
TGATGAGAGGGATTTTACCAGTGCAGCAAAATGTCACTCTCTGACTGAAACAAAATCCATGTCAGCGTCACGTACTCAATTGTGATAATCAGAGGTGATACTCAAAACAATTGGTGTGACCAATGCATGCTTCGTGACATTTTTGAGAACAACGCTTGGTCAGTCACTATGTCATGACTTTTTTGTGTGCTGTGATCAATTCTGCAAAATGTCACTGACATAGTCATGACAAATTCCGGCTAAAATGATCCGGTGATGATCTGAGGTGAGACTCAAACAGTTTGTGCGACCATTACATGCTTGGTGACATTTTGTGCTGCTTGGGCCACATGTCAAGTATATTCCAAGAATGTCGTGATTATCACCAACACAAAATGTCATGGCCAAGTGAGTGACCAAGCGTTGGGTGCCAAACAAAAAAATCACCAAGCATGTGATTGGACCACCAATTGTTTGAGTCTCACCCCTGATCATCTCAGTTATGTACGTGACGCTGATTTGAGTTTCGTTTCAGTCATGAGTGTTGGTTACTGAAACAGTGTCATTTGGCAGCACTGTTCACAGGCAGAAAAAGTCATTATTGTGCTCAGCTTGTCTGCCAGAGTATCAAGCGTTAGAATCAAGCATTCGCATGTCGCGTTCGGGATGCCATGACGCACTTTCATAGAGTATCAGCAATGAGCATCAAGCTACCACGGATATGTTGATTGTTTTCGTTGGTGAACGTCTCGTGATGCTCATGACATTTTGCAGTGAATTTTACTGCCAGTGGGAACCATCATTACTTTTCAACACGCATCAGGGAACATTTTCGCTTCCCTTCAAACAATAAATTGTGGCAGTTATTTATATCAAAGCTAAGAAAGAGTGAGAGAGTGGTAATAATACGAAGAACAGCAACGAGAACGGAAGAGTGTATGTGGAAGATCTGTTTGCCGATCCGTGCTTTGCCAGATGCGGAAGGAAGAAATAGGAAAAACCGGAAGTCGCAAAACAAAGAAAGAACGGTCCCCTCGGGTGGGGTGTGAAAGGGGGTTAAGAATTTTTCTACACACACTCACAGTGTGGAGTCCGGAAGCCGGTAGGAAGGCCGGCCGACTTACCCGCACGTCAAACGTAACACCTTCGTTCATGATGACATGATCCGGATGCAGCCATTCGGGGGCCGTTTTCGAGCTGCTGACCCCTTTCTCCAGCCCGGACGATGCTTCACCGTTGCGTGGCATTCTTGTTGCGTCGTCGCCCAAGAGCACTTTCTGCTGTGTTCTGCACCCGCTGGGGTGTGGAATTTTTAAATCAAATTACAGTGTGTGTTTGTGTGTACGCCCCTACACCACTAGCTACAGCGTTGTAATGCGCGTGTGGACACACTCGGAGCGGAGCGTTTGCTGGAGCACTAAACTATGTTCATCTATTTTAAACCATTCTCCAACGTCTTACACCCCCACACAGGCACAGGCACATGTCGCACGTGGTCTTGGGTGGTAAAAAATATTCTGCCAAGCTTCAAAATCCGCCCACTGGTGGTGGTACTGGGGATGGATGAAAGCACTTTTGTTTATCTTGCCCGCCGGTCATCACCGAGCTGCTGATGATCGCCGTCGTGGCTTGCTTCGACCGTGCGCAGCCACCATACGGCCGGCAACATTTTCTTTCGCTCGCCGCCGCGGCTTTTGTCGCGTTTTCTTTCCGTTCCGTTTCCTTTTTCTTAGCAACGGGGAGTTTTTGTTGTTGTTATTGTCGCTGTTTTGGCACCTGCCGCTGCCGTCGCACACGTTCTTCGATTCTTTACTTCCTGTGCTTCTTTCAGCGGGGGTAAGTTCTGTTTTTTTTTCTCCTCCAGTGGTTCCGGTTTTGCCCGTGTGACTCGTATTATTTCTGTCTTTCTCTCCCGCTTGCCGACCCACACACACACACACACAAGCACGCTCTTGCGGACGTTCCGATTCGATGGCTGTCGCTGCCTTCCCTTCCACCTTTCCTTTGTACGGCGTATTTCTTTGCGTCTCTACACCGTTACTTCCGCTACAGTCCGCGACCGGAAGGAAGGAAGAAATGTGATCCGGTTTTATTTCCTTTCCTTTGCTTTCTTTGACACTACGTTTCTGGGAACAATCATTCACACACACATATAACACACTAGAACGATGAGGTTTATGTTTTACCGCCTTTTACCCAAGGGCCGTCTTGTTTTCATCTTCGTCACCACTTCACTGTGGGGGAGGAGAAAGGTGAAAAGAAGAAGAAAAAAGCCGTTTACACACCCTGAAACACTGGAGCATATTTTTTTCATATCATTTACAACCCACACAGTCACAAGCGCATTTTTTTATCAAAAAGCGCATACACTACCGAGCGACAGATCGCGCAGACCCTGCACTGCTTCACAATTGATTGTACTTATGATTCGCCATCGCCTACTCACGGCCTTTCCATTCAATAGGATGCGAGATGATGATGATGATGATGATGATGATGATGATGATAGCAATGATGATGTGTTGTGTATCCTTGAACACGAATCAGCCAGCTTGCGTACATTAGCAGACGCACACAAATACGCGCACTGAACCGCCACAGTCTAGGGAGACAGAATCCGAAAGGAATGAACTTCCCGACCCCTTGGCACTGCACTTAGTCATCGTCTTGGTTGGCGGGGAGCAGGGAGCGGGGGATGGGATATTTCGTCATATCCAACGCCCTTTCTTCTCTACATCCCCACCCAAGAGCCTTTCAGAAATGGAGGTGGAGCAAAGGTGGGTGTGTGAGCGCGGGCATGGAAAAGGATTGACAATTAGCAAAATGTTTCGTTCGGGGAGGGGAAGTTCTTCCTTTTTTTTTTCGGGGCGTGTGCCGTGTGTGTGTTTTATAATAAGCGCAGTAGGGAGACACAGTGCGAGGTCAATAAATTATGCTTCCGGAGCGATACGCGCAACAAGCCACCATTTAGGAACACTTTGAAGCGCTTAGATTCGAGATTTGCTAAACCATGAACCTAATGCAAAGGGATAGTATACATTTTTGTCCATTTTTTGAAGCGGTTGCTTGCTCGCCTGGAGTGCGGTTCTTTGACCTTCCAGGGCGTTCACGTCACGTCCGGGCACCGTGTTGAAAACAACCATTATCCTCAGCACACTTTGCTCACCCCGAGGGGATGATTTTATGCATTTATCGACATCAAAACACAACCCCTCCAACACGCACACAGATTGTGTGTACGAACATTCCAAAACACACACACATAAACACACGATGTGTGAAGGAATTCCGTGACCACTTCCTTTAGCTACGTTTCGCTCCCTTGTGCTGCAGCTGGACAACGCAATTCCACAACACACTACCGCCTGGAAAGAAATCACAGATATTCGACCGGTTTGCCTATTTCACAGCACAGCAGCATCGGCCGTTTGCCGCAATGCACACACATACACACACTACCAGCAGGCAGGGCAGGGACACATTGTTCCAGAACATCGGAACTGGGGGAACTGCACAACATGGCAAAGTGCACAGAACAACATTAAAAAACACACACACACACCCGTGATCTCGTGTTGCCTCTCATGATAGCAATTCAGTCAGCGACACTAAAGCAACTTATCAAAGGTAAAACCATTACCGACCGACTTGTGGGGCGCGACGAACCTGGTCCGGAAAACACCCGTGCTGCACCGTGCAAGGAGGATGCGATACAGAGGAGAACTGGTAAACTTTTAGCTCGACTTCATTTTTGCTGTGTTATTTTTTTTCTTCTTCCCCCGTTTGCCCGTATTATGACGTTTTGGTAAACAACTTCAATGTGACAGCGCGGCGCTCCGTTTATGGTGCCGGGTTTGGTAGTTGCACAATGGTAACGGCTGGCGTTTGTTTTGGTTCGTGATTTTTACAAATTTCTACTGAATTTAGGCATTTACAAGCAATATTTGTACGTTCCTGTATGTTTATGTTGCTTCTCTTGCTGAAAGGCATCAATTTAGGAAAAACTTGTAGTGTAAATACGTGAAGAAAGTGCAAAATCTCTGTGCAGAGAGCAGCAGTCGATTGTAGTGATGGGCATTCTGCATTGCACCCTCTGCTGGCAGTACCGGTTCCGACTCCGGAAATGCAAATGTTTTGTGCTTCTAGCGCGGCTACGTTTAAAAATTAGTTGAAATCGTAGGAAGAATGCTGGAAACCCCTGGAACCGACGAAATCATTCGGAATAATACGGAACTATGTAAATTACAAGGTATTGTACTGGTTCTTTTCTGCTAAAGGAGAGTCCGAATGTGTCATCGTCATATTGTTATCTCGATTTGAGTCTATCATGGGATCAAGATGCTCGGATTATCAGGAGCATTCGGAAATATTCGGAGCCTCCTGTTCATTTTCTTATGGAACACACCGTAGAAGGGATTTCCCTATGTAGAGCAGTTAGTAAAGCTGCTGATATTGCTTTCGTTATTCTGATATTTGCCTCGGCAGATATGGCTTGAATCATTCATTGTTTGTCTATATCAGGGGCCTCCAAACTTTTCAGCTCGCGGGCCGCATTGCTTCAAAAATAACTATGTTGAGGGCCATTTGACGCTTCCTTTAAATGATGAGTGAACGTTTAAATCTCGTTTTTACAACAAAATACTAACGATACTTGTACAGTTTCGTGTTACTAAAGCTTGATTTTTTTCTAAGAAAAGTAAAAAATACATTTTTATTTGAATAAGACATAATAACGCAATATTTATATTAACTCTAGCAAAGTCATCGTGGGCCGCATTATAAGCTCTTGAGGGCCCGCGGGCCGTAGTTTGGAGACCCCTGGTCTATATGATGAATCGTTATCATTTTGTTGAAACTGTTCAAACACTAAGATCCGGAACAGTTCCGGAACCGTTGGGACCTCCTGGTGCCTTCAGAATTACAAGATAGTGTAAAGATGATTGTATTTTTTTACTTCCGTATTTGTCACCCCAATTGCTTGTTATTATTGGATTGCAATGGAAGTGTTCATAAATGATAAAAGTTTAACATTGGGTACTGTAAATCTGTAAATAGTTTGGCTTTGATAAAACGGACATATCCTCCACTCCGTCTACCTACTACACTATTAGTATTAAACCTGCTCTGTAGATTGTCCATAGTTTCGATAGACTTCCGAAACTGATGACGATTTTTATGGAGATTTTCAACCTACAAAATGTATTTGGTAGGAACTATGTCATCCGGTGTCATATGAATCATATCTTTGTGCTCCAAGTGTTATCGCTACTAGCAGTAAGATTTCTTTTATCCAACAAATCCATCCAAAATCATTTTTAATATCAACCTTTATTGTACTATAAGCATTTATCACATAGAGAGTTTGCAAGCCATTTCTACATCTAATGAAATTCCGTTAAGGTAAACATTGCTGAAAAAACGTTTAGAATCCAACGTAACAGGACGGAACAATGGGTATGCTTCTTTTACTACCTTATCACACCGGTCGTGTACTACCTTCTAAATTGTTCCACTACTGTGCTGTTCGGTTTCTATTGCGACTCCGCTAGGCAGGTTTACAACCAGCGCGGAAGCATACCGTTTGCACCGTTAATTTTCTTCGCATTCAAGCTGGTGCATGGTTTCTGCTGTCTCCAAAACTCCTGCCTATTGTTCAGGAAGTTGATCGCATCCTTAGCGTACTCCGACACACCCTCCGTGTTGGTGTCCGCCTTGCGCAGATCAGGGTGCTTGATCAGGTTCTCCAGATACTCCTTGTCAATGTACAGATCGCCCAGCAGTCGGCGGGAGGCACGCTTTTCCAGCTCTTCCCGCGACAGCTGGTTGCGTTTGGCGGTCTTGGGCTTTTCCACCTTGGTCGGTTTCTTTTGCGGCTGGTTTTTCGTATTATTTCCGATAGTATTCTCGATCGCTTCCTGCGTTTTTTGAACACCTGAATATTGGATGCAGGAGGGAAGTAGATTAGCTTCCGCGCGGGTAGACAGATTTGAGTCCGACTGATTTGTTCCTACTTACCCAACCGAAAGCTAGCCAACTCCGGACGCAAGCGCAAACCACGGTGAAAAAACATCAAACTGTGCTCGAACTGGCCCAGATAGTAGAGCGCTTCCGCCTTCTGGTAGATCGCGCGGATGTTGTTTTTGTCCAGCACGAGAGCCGTCTCCGCATCCTGCAAAGCTTTGCCCGGTTCGCCAAGCTGCAAGAAACAGCGGCTCCTGGCAACCAACGCATTCTGATCATTGTTGTTCATCTCCAGTGCCTGCATGAATATAGGGAGGGATGAAGACATATTAGAAGTAATTGTTAAAGTAAATAGAGAGCAAACTAGTGCATTGTGCCTTGGAAATAAACAGAACAGCATTGTCCAAGTTTCCGTTCTTGATCTCACGCATCCCCAATGCCAGGATGGCACCCGGTTCGGCTTCCTCCGTTTGTAACGCCTCGTTCCGCTCCTGGCGTCGTTTGTTGATGAGATTTTGCTTTATATCAAAGTTTCCTGCAATCAATCAAACAAACACGTTTCCTAGCAGGTTAAGGATCAGTGCTTCATGGGATAGCTCTTGCCACAGTCTCTTGCCTATACTAACGGCAGCCGCACGATCTTTATCGGTGTACACCTCGTCGAAGTAACGTCGCTTCTTGACGTCCACCGGCTCGTTGAACAAGTCACTGTAGGAAAGGTACAATACCGATGATTACGTGACCATCGTAAAAAAGCCGCACAGTACAGGGCTCGTGCTTCTAAAGGCCCTGCCAAACTCACCGATACTTTCTGGGTGCATTTTTATCACTCATGTCAGAACAGTGGTCAGAAAACTGGCGTATCAGATGCGTATCCAGCTTGCCCTGGCTGGCCTGATGCTGGATGGTGGCCGCCTGAGACCCACCTCCACCACTTCCTCCCGCACCAGCCCCACTTCCACTGCCACTTCCACCAGCACCACCACCACTACCACCACCGCTACCTCCACTGCTTGCACCGCCCGAAAACGTTACATTCGACTGCTGCTGCTGCTGGTCATCGTCACCGTCCGTTCTCAGACCCACGCGTACAAAGCTTTGGAGCAGCTCATCTTCGCCGCCCAATATTCCCAGTGCCGTTTTGGCGTTGCTCATGCTTGATTGTAGAGTTGTAGGCACAACACACAGTAGTAAAACTGTGATTTAAAATGATTTTGAAAGGAACTGTGCGCTGTGTAACAAGAGCAGTGTGATCCGCTCGTAAATGGGGTAACGTTTTTCTTTAGGAACTGAAACTTTGAAGCTCCACGTCTGAAAGTGGAATGTGACCGAAATAACCGTGTAGCAGACGAGCGAACCCCCAAATGCCGAGTAAACCGAGTACCGGCACTTCACCGCGTATCGCGTGAAACCCATCACCTTCGCATAAACCTCACACATAAACACTCACACACATATAAACACTCGCCAGAAGGGTGACGGAGAGTCATGGAAACAAACACTTGATAATCGATTTGTCATAAAACATAGTAAAAATTGCACGGCACGACATATAAAAAAAGGGAAGTAGGTGGTACGTGCACCACCGTTCGGAGTCAATGGGTCAGAGTCGACCGAATGGGGCTAGTGCGCTGTGCTTCTTTGATGGCGTGAAGGTGTCAACACGACCAACAACCAAATATCTAACAGTAATAAATAAAGCCCAAACCGTTGTTGTGACGTGGGGTAAACTTCGTTGGGAAGCCAGCAGATCCAGCACAGCGTGCACGGAAACGTCGGGAAGTGGCATTGCCTGATGTTCCGAAATAGGCTTCGAAACAAACAATGCTGCACAGTATGGGTATGGGCAGCCTTCGTTGCATGTCAGTCAAACGCTAGGACTATGGTGGAAATATAGCAAATACAAAGTAATACTGGTTTGTGTGGGAGCGAAACAACAACGGATCTGCAATGCTGATCCGTAGAAGAAGCTTCCGAGACATTCCCCAAACGGCATAGGACGAAAAAATCGATCAGCGTTGTATGCGTGGTTGAAGGATATAAGACATTCGTTGGCTACGTTTTGCGCAAAATTCTTCAAAGCAGACAAATTTACTGCTAATACTAAAGCGACCTACCTAAAACATCCTTTCTTAAAGGCTTCATTTATTTGCTTTAAAGCATTTAGTATTAGTAGGTGTATGAACCTCTCAGAATGTTATACTCCACTGCGATTGATATATATACACACTGCGAGGCAACAAGTTGTTGGTGCTAAATTTAACGCTACATCATTACAATCCACGGGCTGAACCACCAACCAATGCGTCGAATGAATGAATGAATGAATGACTCATTAAAAATAACTTTGCCTACTAATAGCAGCAACGGAAGGAAAAGTTTGCTGCCCCTCCTACATGGTATGCCCAGGTAGCAGTAGCATATACCAACATACTCCTATAAATAACACGTGCTGGGGTATCGTGCAGGAAGGAAATAATAAACAAGAGTCCGGAAATAGGCTCACCTGGTCATACAATCCCAATGCTTTCGTGTAGTTTCGAACCTACAAAAAAAGAAGCAATAATTAATATAAGATTTGTTTTGGTTTTGAAAAGAAGAGCCAGATTTTAAAATATGTTAATGAATCCTAAAACTTTGAAATTAATTCCAATATATGTTTAGTTCAAACACTTCGACAAAAACATGCTGTATTTCTGGTCTTTCAAATGTCGCTGGTAGCTGTAAAAAAGCTCAGGATAAAGACTGCTGCGGAAAAGCTTCATGGTTTTCGTCGATTTTATAGCTCGATTATAGCGGCCGGTTGTACTGGCAAAAGCAAAGGATTCATACTCGTTTAACGCTAAAAGCAATTGAGCGCATGAATGAGACAAATAGAGATCAAAAGCTTTCGTACGAGCTTTCGAAGGGACAAATACAACACATTCTACCACTTGCTTCGTCGAAAAAGCTTTAACGGGCGGTTGTTGTCCTTCTTCGATTTACAGTGATGGACATGTTTTAACAACCAATTTGAAGCCTTATTTTACTAAAAATAGGTTAGGGGGGAAATTCCCGGCACAGAAGAATGTTTTAGGTTTTGAGAATTATACTTAAGATGATTTAGAGATACGAATAAATGCAATCATTTCAAATCGTATAAAAAAATTATCAGCAAAAGAGATGGAACATATACTTAAATAATTCAGGAACAGGAAATTTCATTAAAAAAATGTCATTATGTATTGATAGTTGAAAACATTATTCATTGTTTGGCGCACAAGCTTTCAAAGGGACATTTTAAACTATTTTGTATTGCTTTTAAAATTCCTGTTTCTTGATTCATTGTTTTAGTATCGAGCAGCAATATATTTCAGGTTTTTTTAGAATCTGCACATAAATATTTCATTAATTGTTTGCATCTTTAAATGTGTTGTAGCTTACCTTCATGTACTTTAACGCTTCATCGCGTAGATTCTTTCCCGCTACCTCTATTTCGTCTATTACCGGTTTCGATCCTTTCTGACGCTTTTTGTTCATCGGTTTGTTCATCTTGCGCTGATTGGCGCGTTGCTGCAAATAGATCATAAGCAGACCATATCATTTTAGATTTTTTGGCTTGTATTTTATTGCTTTTAACTTATCTATTTATTACTTGATGTAAATAAAGTATTTGCTTTATGTACTGTGCCTTTTAGCACACTTCTTCCCGCACAAAAAGATTGGATGCATTTTATTTTTAGAACACAGCTTTCCTGTTACATTGAGCTGCACTAAGTAGGAACAGCAATAGAACCATAGACAACCTTGAGCGTAATGTCTCGCAAAATAGACCGGCTTTCGTGTGGCGAAATTTTCAATTATTGACAAAATTGAACTCAAATTCCCATGCGCTGCTGGCTTCGTCTCTCGTAGCCGCCCAGCCCAGGAGTGGACCAGGAAACATCATAAATCTTTGCCCGTCTCCCCCCCCCAGTTTGACGGCCGGAAGCCGGTAAAATCATGCTCGTCAACAAAAGACTACGGAACAACGAACGCCAGCTGGGAGATACAAAGAGGCAATGTGGGGAGTTTGAAACACGCGGAACACGGTGGCAGAACGCAAGCGAACTCGTCGAACCGCCGGTGAGGTTTTTACGGAAGGAGAAATAAACGCAAAAACAAACCACAAAACACATAAAATCGATTATCTTATTAGATTTATGTCATATTGAATGTGGTTTATACGGAGGTTCTGTGTTTTACGAGCCGAACTCGAAGGGCGCGCACTTTTTGTGTTTATTTTGATTGTGTACGTTCGGGAGCTTGTGTTTCTTCCCAGTTTTGGGTTTTGCTGTGAGGACACTTCATAGTCCCATTTAAGTCCATCGCTTCCGAGCTAGTAGATCACCTTTTTTTACATTATTGACAGTGGCACTCGTGTTTTAAAACTTCGTTTAGAGCTTGATGGTTGTTATTCTACTGCTCACAACACCCACGTTAAAACACATTTCTTGTATCGTAAAAATGGTCTATTAATGAAACAATTAACAATAAATGCTTATCGTAACACTTTCTAATAACTTCTTATTTTATTAAAAACAATTACGTTCATTTTGCTTACGTTTCATTTAAAATCATTTTGAATTATTTTTAACTATTTTTTTTATTTATTTTTTATTAATATTTTAAAACAAATATTAATTATTTGATAAAATTGATTATTTAAATTAATTATTGTTCTTTTAAAATTAATTTAAAAAATTTTAACCGTGTGCTAATGATTGATGTTATTAATTTTTTCGGGATAATCTTAATATTAATATTAATCTTTTGGGTATCACCATTTGAAATTATTCCTTTTATGATTTAGATGGCTATGATGTTTTAGATATTTTTAGATAGTTTTAGATAGCTTTAATGCGATTAAAAATATTCAATTAAACCTTCAGTGATCCTTCGTGGCCAATTTTTTTCCAATTAAAAAAAAAGAAAGACTTCCATGCGTTCTTTCAACACAGCTAAAACGCAAGCACAACAAAACCAACATTAAAACGTTCCATTCGTTGACAGTTTGTGAATTCTTTCTGAACGTTTCGTGCATCAGTTACTTCCGCAAGGGCGCAAGGCAAATCGTTCAAGTAGTTATGCTTTCTCCAGTCCATTTTTTTTTTGCGAAATTGCTATCATTGCACGTAGAGAAACAATTAATGTAATTTGCTTCGAACACGAAACACTTTGTTATTTATTTTTAGTTTTCAAACAGTTAAAGACTTTTCACCATTACTCCCTAGCATCATACTATATCAGATAATAGTCCATTTTTTTAAATCATTTTATATGTACACTTTAATCGTTAGGAACATACAAAAAGTGTTAACAGTATAGCTCTTGAAAAGCCGTCATACTCAAAATTCAAAACAGCCACTTTATGTACAAACAAAACTACACTCACCATGCCACCACGAAACGTTTGGCGATTCATTTTGTATCCTTTCGCTGGTGTCAATCAGTTAGAAAGAATTTGGAAGTAATCAACAATCAATCAAGGCAGGAAACACTCCTCAATTAAAAAAAATATATATCACGTTCTCCTTCCAGACACAGGTGGAACGTAAAGAAAGAGATTTAACAAGAATAAAATTTCACATCGAATAAACTGCTCAAATTAATTAGCACTTTTCGCTTGAGAGTTTTCAAGCTAGAACCTTCCTTGAAACAGTTCCAACCGTAACGATAGCTCACACGAAACTGAAACCAATGTGCTCGATAGTTTTTGAAAATACCGTCCCACCTGTACAAAGGGCGTATGCAAACACCAACAACCAACAAACAAACAAACCAACAAACACACAGACAAACTCAACTCAACTAGAAAGATCGAAAAGAAGCAAAACAAAAAATCAAGGTATGAAACATTTATTTTTATCCTTTCATTATCGCGCGCATTATCGTGGCAGAACACAGAGGTGTCTTCTTCTATTGTAGTAGAACAGGGGTTTTTGGCGATTATCGGTATCAACAGGACCGTTGTCAGTGCCCAAAACGGAAATCAGACAGTCATGATATCTGCTTCAGTATTCCGCTTCATGATATCTTCAGTATTCGGCCTCTATGAGCTTTCGTTCTGAAATTTGGCGGCTTATTGGAAAAGCTGCTCCTTAAAAATGTACCGTCATCGTAGTTGCTCGTTTATCGATAAACTGGTGAGCGAGCAATTAGATAAGGATTCGGAGGAAAATAATTCGAACCAGGCTTTGTTGGAGTTGAGCTATTGATCCTTCATTGACTTGTGCCGGTGGAGTTGGCTGTTGATGAAAATTGAATAACCTAAAAAGGTTTTACTATATTTTATTGCGGAAGGACAAGTTAGGATCAATAGTTTGATTATCAAAATTGTAACGAAAGTGAAATTGAGATCATTGGAATATGCTAGAATTTTGATGTACTCAATAGAAAATCAGAAAGAGCCCAAAATTAAAGGTAACCTCCCCTAGCCCCTAAGATATAGCATGTTCTTTAATTCTCATTTAAGGTTTATGATTCTTTGCCAGTGATTAAACTAAACTCCATCCAACGATTCCGACCAAAATCCATCCATCGCGATCGCTATCTGCGGGCCTTGTTTTACCGCTTCAAATAATGTTGCTCCATTCCCGACTCCTAGTCATTTGGCTCAGTCAGTGTAATAGTTTCCGACACGGGGATTCGGATTTTCCAACCACTAAATAGACGGATATATGTTGCCACCGAAACGGGGTAATGCGCCACCAAACACCGGGGGTGCCCATTATCCAATCAGTAAATCATCGAATTCGTTACAAATGACACGCATACCTGGCGGGTGCCGCGGGCCACATGTGCCACTACGCGACCACAGTAGTGGTACAGCGTACCAAAAGTAGTCAAACAATAAGGCACACGCAACCAACGGGTAGTGGTAGGTGTAGTAGAAGTAGAGGTTCCAATTGGAAGGCATTACCCTGGCCCCAATGTCGTCCTAGACTTCTTGCTATCAGTGTGCTATTATTGGGCTGTGCACATCGGAACTGCACGTCGCTTGTCGAAAACGGGATTCACACTTCGTCCCTTACGATGTAGCAACGTGTCAGTGAAAGTTACAGACTTGAAGGTAATAAAATGCACATGTTACATTACCGTTTCGAGGGACTAGGGTGTTGCGCTGGAAGAGCTGCTGGAGATAGGCTAGCGGGAGAGTACAACTAACAGGTTGAAGACTTCATTTCAGGTTGAGCGATGAGTAATCCTGGTTTCCTTGGGGTTTGTGCAGTCGCGGACCAATTACTTTGCGTCACTATCACTTTATGAGCATTCTTCACAAGAATCAATGTATCACATATATACACTCAACACTATTACTTTTTAAAATATCTCACAATGCTCTTGTCAACTTTAGAGAACCTTTTTGAGGTACTGCCTCAAATTTGGAGAAACATTTATTCGCTTATTCTTCCCAACAATAGCTCATTCAAACTCCCCCAAACACTGACGCTGCAACACCAAACATCGATCGACGTACGACGTTACAGATGGTGAACGTACGGTTACTGCAACCGTTTCGGCACCATGTCCGACGCATACGCAGCTTGGCAAGGTACTGACTTTCGCCCAAACTTTCTGGCTGCTGGCTGGTGGTTTTGGGGCTACGACCGGCAGTGTTTTAGGCTCTGTTGGGGCTTATACACTCTCGCTCTCGCTCTCTGTGAAGCCGAATCTTGGCACGAAAGACGCGGCCCGAGTGACTGACTGACTGCCTGTAGTATAGTAACGCGTGCCACAACACGTGCGCCCGCTGTGTCGTTGTACTACCAACGGTGGTGGCAGGTGTAAAGATTGTCATGTAGTTCACTCGGTTGAGCTGTTATTGTTGCCGTACTGTTGTTTGATTGAGAATGGCCGGGTTTGTTGTACGGCCGGGCTACATGCCGGTCTGAATAGTGATTGACTCCCAGAGCATTGTTTAGTGTGTGCAATGTCGAGGAGCTTTATTAGTTGCTATTTAAATAGTATAATATTCTCGTAAAATCGTATTTTTAAAGATTTTTTTTTAATTTTTTACATTACATTTAGCAATCTTTTGAGGACCGTTTAAAAAGCACAAAAATTGGAACAACTTTCGCCCCCACTCCCCCAGGAGTTCTCTAGGACACCACGTTCCCGGCAATAACATAAGGGAACTCCACCCAGCAAGCAGCGAGAAGGGAGGGTTAGGTTAAATTCATTTCGGTCCAGTATTGATTAGACAAATATAATTTCAACACGGACAGGTTAAGCCCGATAATAATGCTAAACCACGAAGGACGGACTCCCGACCGTACGACGCAAGGCAGAGAAGGGAATGTAGTAGCTTCCAACATCCTCAATGCCACCATCGCCGCCCTGCCTGTTTGTAGCGTTTAGCAAACGCGTGGAGAAAGGGAATTCATCAGACGAAAAAGTTTATAATTTTCATTACCCAGTCAATCGCTTGGCATGCAAACGGGTGCGGCGCCCTGGCATTTGCCAAACGGGTTCGGGGTAGTCTGTNACGGCATCACTGCTGTTTCATCCTTTAATTTTGGCAGTACCATCGTGCGTTTGTCTCGAGGAGTTCCGAAGGAAGTAATGAGACGAAGCCGCTCAGAAGGCATCTATT
>VTWG01001724.1:0-13980 GCA_008817895.1 Anopheles fontenillei
GAGCTGTCGTCCGAATCGTGCCCCCCGTCCTCGTTGCCGTCGTACCGACGCTGCCTTGTGGCGACCGCCGGGAAGGAACTGTTCTTCTGCTGGTGCTGCTGGTGCTTGGCGGCACTGCGGGCCACCACGCTGCTCATGCCGATGCTGATGCAGGACGCGAGCAGCTCGTCGTCCTCGCCGCCGCCCCCGTCCGAGTCGCCGTCCGAGGCGTGCCCTTCGTCGTGGGTCGGAGCGATCGTGGCGCCGTTGGCGTTGCCCGCCGTCCCGTTCAGCATGCAGCCGAGCAGCACCACATCGGCCGGGTTCGGCAGCACCGGCGGCTGGGACGGAATTGTCCCCACTCCACCACCGCCACCACCCTCTTGCTGCTGCTGCGACTCGTCCCGGTGCCGCTCGTCCTTCTCCTCCAGCAGGCTCAGGTTGCTCAGGCTGGTGGCGCACGAAAACTGGGCCGGCGTGTGCTCGACGTTAAACTTGCTGACCGTGTCGGCGAACGCGCCCACCCCATCACCCCGCACACCGGCCCCAACGCCGTCGCCGCCTCCTCCACCACCGCCACCGCCATCGTCGGGCGGGGAAGTTTTCGGCAGCATCGGGCGCTTCGACTGCGGGTGCGGCGAGTGCGGTATCGTTTGCGTCGGCGAGTCGGGCAGCTCGGACGGCGACATGACGCCGGACGCCATCCGGCTGAACTCGCTCACGATCGAGCTCTTGTCGTCGGTGCAGGCCGGTTCCGCACTGGACAGCGAGCCCATCGAGCTGGTGCGCGAAAACATGAGCGGCGTCTCGTCCGCGCCCGTGTTGAGAAAGGATACGGACTTGCCGAGCGTGCCGGGCATGGTGGCGGTCGGGTCCACCAGCACTACCGATGCCGCCGTCGGTGACTTTACCAATGGTTGCGGTTGCTGCTGCTCCTGCTGCTGCTGCTGCTGCTGCTTCGGCGATTGCGGATGTTCCTGCTTCGCCTCGTCCGCCTTCTCTTGCTGCTGCAGCACGCCGCCGTCGCTCTCCTCCTGCAGGTCGATGATGCTGAGCGACGTCTCGCGACTAAAGTCCGGCGTGCCTTCCTCGCAGTAGTTGAACGGTTTGTCCGGCGTGTTGCAGCCGTGATCGTCGCCGGCGGGCAGCGCCCGCTCGATCGGTATCGGGTGCGACTTGCGCACCGGGCCCTTCGCTGCGTCGCCCTCCACCACCACCACGACCGTTGCCGTCGCTTGCTCGGTCGCGCCCGACTCCAGCTCCGTCTGCTTCGCCCGCAGATCGCTCATCGACGTCGCGCTGGAGATGATCTGGGGCGTACCCTCGGTGTAGTAGCACTTGACCGAATCCTCCGGCATCAGCACGTTCACGGACGGGTCGGTCGCGCCGGCCGCCCGATGCCGGAACGCCTCCGCCGCCCCTGCCGCCTCCTTCTCCTGCCCCTCCACCTCCACCACCTCCTGCGCCTCCTCCTCCGAGTCGGACTGGTTTTCGGCGTACCGCAGCGAGTAGTCCGTCAGCTGGTCGATGTCCGTCTCCTGGTAGTCGTACGAGTGCTGGTGCAGCCGCTCCTCCGTCAGCCCGTAGTTGATGGGCGTTTCCGGCTCCGGGTCCGGGTCGGGCGATGACGCCACGTCCCCCACCGCCGTGCCGTGGTGCTCCTCGCCCGGGCCGGCCGGTTCGGCTTGCTTGCGGTAGAACGCGCAGCCCAGCTCCTGCTCCATGGCGCGCTGCTTGCGCACGTTCAAGCCCGGCAAGCCGGCCTTGGCCGGCAGCTGCTCGCCGCTCTTCCCATTCCAGGCCGCCTCCGGGTGTGGTTCGTGCAGGGCACCGGCCGGCACCACCGTCACCACCGCTGGCCTGTGCTGCTGCTGCTGCTGCAAGTTCTTCAGCGCCAACCGCGACCCGTTCGAGATGATGCTGTGCTTGCTGTAGATGAGCGAGCGCAGCATCGGGACCGCGCCGTGCTCGCGCAGAAACCGCTGGTCCTGCTCATTTTCGCTCGACAGGTTGCCGAGCGTACCGCACGCATTGCTCACCACCGTCAGGCTGGGCGATTTGAGCTGGTCGAGCAGCAGCTTCAGCCCGTGCTTGTCGCGCAGCACGCGCCGATACTGCTCGCACTGCGCCACGTGGCTGGACACGTTGCGCAGGATGCCGCCCGCGTTCTCCACGATGCTCCACGTCTTGCTCGGCGCCTCGTACGACAGCAGATCGATCAGGAACTCGAGCGCACCGGGCACCTCGCACACCTTCGCCCGGTTCTGGGCGCAGTGGTTCGACAGGTTCCACAGCGCGGACAGGATCGATTTGAGCGTGTTCTCGACGGTGCAGCGCATCGCCGCCTCCATCAGCAGCGTCACCGTTTCGATCTCGACCAGCGTCTGGCGGGTGATGGTGTCCGCCCGCCAGGAAAGGTTGCGCAGCACGGACGCGGTCACCTGCACCAGCTCGGTGCAGCCGAGCTGCGACACGAGCGCCCGCATAAAGTCGCGGTTCGCGCACAGCAGCGCCTTGTTGTTGCCCTGCCCGAACGTGAGGTTCGTCAGCACCATGCTGGCGTACCGGCGCATCTCCACGCACTTGTGCGCGTCGGGTGCACCGCTGCCGTGCGCCTGGTGGTCCAGCTGGATGAGCGACGCGATCGTTTGCAGCGCCCCGAACTGGCACATCGCGTGCCGGTGCTCCTCGTCGTAGCTGATCTTCGCCAGCGTCCCGATCGCCTGTATCGGGTGGCGCTCCGGGTCCGTGCCCGGGGCCGCCGGTGCCTCCCTAGCTTCCGCCACGATCGGTACGCTCTGCTCCTGCTCCTCCTCCTCCTCCGCGGCGTCCTCCTGCTCCTTCGCTGGCTGCTCCTTCGCGTTGCGCCCGGTTTGCTCCTTCAGCAGGTCGGTGTAGTCGATCAGCTGGTCGATCAGCCGCAGCACCTTCAGCTCGCGCCGGGCCGACCCTTCGTCCAGGTTGCAGCGCACCACGTTTACCAGCGCGTGGCGCGCGTTCCGGCGCGCCACCTCGTTCGGCTCGTTGTGGATGATGTGCACCAGCAGCGGCACGCAGCCGGACCGACGCAGGGCCGAACACTTTTCCTCGTTGCGCGACAGCTCGAGAAACTTGCACGACATCTCGAGCACGTTGGTCGAGCCGAGCATCGACAGCAGGGAGTACACGCACTCCATCTTCGGGCCGACCTCGCCCAGCTCCCCCCGGCCCAGGGAGTGCGGTTGCTGTGGCGGAGGCTGCTGCTGCTGCTGCTGCGGCGGCTGTCGCCGTGGTGACATCGCTCCGATCGGCCGCTCCTTCATCGGCCAGGTGCTGCCAACGCGCGCCCCATTCACCCCGGCCGGTTGCTTCTTGCCCGGCAGCATGTTCAGTGTGCCGGCCGTTGCGCTCGGCACATCGTACGACACGTTCATCAGCGGTATGGCGGCCACGTCCGGTGCGCTCGACCGCTGGAACAGCAGCGACTGCTCGCACACCGGCGGCGCCACCGGGCGGGCCAAATGCTGCCCGCCCTCTTCCTCCTCGTCCTGCTCCGCCACCTCCAGCGGGTCCTCGGGCTCTAGCCGCTCCTGCTCCACGTCAAACTCACGCTTCCGGTCGCCGGCCACCTCCTTCCTCACCCCGTTCCAGTAGCGATGGTGCGGCTCGACCAGCAGCTCGGCCGGCGGTTTGTTGTCGTAGTCGAGAAAGTGCGGCTTCCGCGACACGGCCAGCTCGTCCAGCTCGAAATCATCGTCCAGCGACGAGTCCGGCTTCCCGAGCGAACCGAAGCTTTCCTCCGTTGGTTTCGGCATCCCTGCGCGGGTACCAATCTTCGCCCCTTTTTTCTTGCCAATCGTCCAATCCGTCCTCTATTATCGGTTTGCTTCGGGCTTTCGTGCTCTCTCTCTCTCTGTCTCTTTCTTGCTAGACTCTGGTGGCACTAGGCGGTGCGAGGGTGTGTACACCTTTTTCCCCCTCTCAATTCCTTTTATCCGTCGTTGGTGGCTAGAACAACAAAATGGAACGTTGAAGTTGAACCGAAATCTCCTTCACCCGGTGCCTCTCTGCCTACCACCGTTCCTGCTGGCCATCTTCGGCAACGGCGACGGCTGGCGAATGTTGCTGCAATCCGTTTTTCTGCACAACTAGTATAACCGCAACCCTGCAGCCACATCTCGACGCCCAGCACTTCACGGCGATGCCGCCATTTGGGCCAATAATATCCTTTTTTGTTCTGCCTTTTTGGCTTCTTTTTTTCTTAAACACACAACACAACACAAAAACACACACTGCACCACGAACCAAGCTTGGAACCACTTTTTCCTCAACTGTTGGGTTTTCCCTGGCTGGCTTTTCTTTTCCTGGTCACTTGCGAGATTTTTCCACAGCGCTCCTTGCAACACGCATCCTACCCAACCTCGCCTGCCTGCCTACCCGTAGAGACTGCAGTCGTTCTGAACACCCGAGACTGACAGCTTATTCCGAACGGTTCGAGAAGAACGAACGAACGAAAGGGTCCAGCGGCTGTCGCTATTTCACTTGTGCGGATTTCTTGTACGAATGAACGGGGAATGAAAGAACGAGAATGACATGGCCTTATAAAACGGAGGAAAATACTGTCATTCCATTTTGGAATCTATACTTCAAACAGGGGTTGACAGATAGATAGATGCCAGTCGGAAAATCGAAATTCGACATGCTTATTTCCGATTTGCTCCCGAGTAGATTTTTTTTTTATTTAGAGCGAATTGAATTTCCTGATGACGATGTACAAAAACAGTAAAAAATGGGAAACAACGAATGATTCTTTCGGATAAAGCCAAGAAAATCAATAAATTAAAAAATAAATGTGAAAAGAGACAGAACAATTATTTTGCCTTATTAAGCGTACGAAAGGCATTTTTGTGCCAAAGTCTAAGTTTGACAGATAAATGCCATTCAAGAAATGACAGTATTTTCCTAGGTCTAATAAGACCTTTATTGGAATGAAGCAAGCGACTGCTCACATGCTAACCCAAAACACTGCGATAGAGTCTGTTCCCGAGTTCCGCGGTTTGTGCGTTCCCGAGGAATCCACGTAACTCGAATATCTGCGTAAGTCGAATTTCACGTTTTTTCACTAAAATACTATTGATTACTCGGATTTTTAAAAATTTAATTTAGTACTTTTATACACTTCAGCTTTATATCATTTATTTGATATGATTTGTGCAGAAAATTCCGATATTTCTGGCTTTTAAGCGGTTTCAATTTGTTAGCAAAAAGGCAATTTCTTCCGAACTTGAAGCAAATTGTACTCTTTTGACATTTAATCTGTCTAATATAGAAAACCGCGTATCTCCGAATCCGCGTAGGTCGAGAACCGTGTAATTTGAGAACAGACTGTACAGGTAAGCACATTTTCCTTTTTTTTCAATTGTATTTACTTAACATTTAATTAAAAATAGAAAATATAAGAAAAAAAATCTCAAGTAACTCCAAACTGTACGGCAAACGTGTACATCCGAATAACGGTATTAGAAGGTGCGCATTGCTGTAATAAAATCGTAAAAACAATTTTGCTCTACATGGCTAAAATAAACACAAACTCAACTGAAGCCCGTTTCGTCTTCGATTTCGTCACTCGACCACATTTCTCGATCAGCCCAAAATAAAGCTCGCTCGCATCGTGCGCGCAGAAAAGAGTAAGCGAAATTGATTTTGTATGCGCTATCACGCTCTCTCTAATGGACTGTAACGAAAGCGTAAAAACATTTGCGACTTTACTGTTGGTTTGAGTACTGGACTGCTGTGTGCACGTATATCGCATCGCTGCCATCTCGACACATTCAAAGTTGAAGCAATTTTAGAACAACCCGAAATTCGGTTTTATAACATTTTAGTACAAAATTGTATTTGTGTCTTCCGAAGTACAAATTGAAAGTATACTTAATATTGCAATTTGCCTTTAAACAGAGTAGAGAATGTATGTGAAAATAAGAGCAGATTTACCTATAGTTGGGGTCGGCCCTGTGATAGAATCATTAATTCCAGTCAAGACTTTATAACACGTCTGTCGTGGGTTGAAGCCTCATATGAGCCCCCAGACACAGATAGCCAAACCTAAACCATCGAAAAGGGAAAATATCGATTCATTTATAGCGGCTTTCTCCTATAAGATCACTTGAACAATCGTCTTATTCCTGGTCGTGGACTTTGCTAAGCGAAAAATTCGGTTGGAGGACAGGTAGCCAACTTATAGCATCAATATTTTTTGAATGACTACGCCAATCATGCACTCAACAAAAAAAATCTTATAGCTTTTCCATTTAATGTTCTAATACAGAATCATCTAATTCTGAATTACCGTAGCAATACCATGATTACATCTCAATCCTCATCTGTTTTTTTGGCTTACGAGTTATATTATTTTTTTTTTTTCTAAACGTATCCGTTGTAGGCTCTTATAATTCATATCAGTAAATGCATCATCTTTCCACTTTAACCATACATATCCATATGAATATAACCAAAAACGCAGAGACAAGATACACTACTACCATTTTCTTGTGGAATGAAGTGACTGTTCTGGCCTGATCATCTGAGGCTTGCTCTGAGCTGTGGATTAATATCAGCTATTGACTAATCGCCTACCCAAACGTTAAAGCTCGAACATGTTCTTATCGAGCGGTGGCGATAAGAAGACGCATTGTCGGGAATCATGTTTAATCGTTCGATACTTGAGCAGAGGGAACTAGTTACCACAGAAAGTAAAAAAAAGAGACTAACCAACACATTGCACTTCAAACTCGTAAATAATTTTTTTATTGCTTTTCTATTATAGTGTAATAATTAACAGTGTCCATAAGGATAGCTGCCCTGAAGGCTTTTTTGTACGTTAAATATATGTTCCTGATTCACGATTCAATTTTCCCTCACTCCTTCCGAAAGTTCCCCATACCGATGTGTTTATTCTTTACTGAGATAACATATTTGGCACACACACACATGCCAACATACTCTCTATCGATGATGAGTATTATGTGAGCGGCAATAACGACCTAACCGAGAAACAAAACACAACATCGGCAACAACAAAAAATCTGATCTCATTTTGGAGGATTTAAAAAATAGTTCAATTTCCTCGCTATCTCGCCGCGCTCTACTAGCCGTCGTCGGACCTTATCTTACTCTAAATTGAAGCTTTTTTGACAAGAAAATTACGTGTGTGTGTTTGAATGAGAGTAAGTATTTGTGAGTGTGTGTATATACTGGATTTCGTTTGGTCTGGATGCTTACTTAATGCATTGGAAAGAACCGGAAGGCAATACGTGAAGCTGTGCGTGTCCGCAATCATTGTTTTCTCTCCTGGTGATATGCTGCTGTGAGGTTTCTTAGATCATGTCCAGCTTTTTACGTTGAGGTTAGTTAGTGGAAGCCCTCGCTTATCAGTGGGCTAGTGGTTGATTTGTTTGTTCCAACGTATTTTTACTGTTTTCAAAAACCCCGAATCAAAACGAGGACGGCCGAAATATCATAACAGAGAACGTGAACAGTGGCGGTGATTTTGCTATACTTTTTAACAAGTATTCTAATGTTACCCCACCATCTGTTTGGTCAGGAAAGGGTTTGCTTTAAAATAATAATAGAAAAAAAAACTTGTAAAAAACCTGCAAAAGATACGAAACGGGCGCAAGATCTGATAAAAAGACGGGTGTGTTATTGCCTATTCAATTCCCCTAATAAAGCGTGGTCCAGGGCAGTAAAGCACCGTCACATTCGACCGTCTTTCGTTTATCGATGGCATTTTTTTTGCTCGATAAATCAACCTAGAGTAGATAACATTATTCAGCAATAGAATCTACGCATGGGAGTATACCTGAGGCGCAAACACCGCAAAACCAATACCAATCGATCAGGAATCAGGTTAATGAGTATAGAGCATTTCTAGGTGTAGTGGTAGGTGCTCTTGGGGAGTGTTTTGTGTGTGTTGCTGCCTTTCCCCAATGGGGAAGAGAGGGATATAGAGGGCCTTAATCTTAGTTCCATTAAATTTGCTAACTTTACAGCGAAAAGATATATTCTAGCGACATGTTCGATTACTTGATGCGTACAAGAACATGCATCATTAGACGCGACCGTAACGTGCCGGATCGCTGTCAGTAGCTTAAAAGAGAGTTATACTTTCGTCTACCTAATCAATATCATTCCGCGCTAAACAGCGATAGCACAATCCCAGTGAAGCTGTGTTGGGTCCAGGGTCCATTTTGTTGCAAACCGTGGCCCATGCGTGAGTAGTGTATGACGGTACGTAGTGGAGAGGAGTTGGTTCAGGTACTAAAAACTATGGTTGATTGTGCCGTAGTTCCCCCCCGGGGGTAGTCGATATAGAGTAGATTCGATTCCTCCTATGCTGCTTGCACCTGCACCTGCTACTCATATGGGCAGCAAATTTGAGAGAGAGAGACAGAGACAGAGAGACTTAGCGGTCTACTGAGCGGCAAGTGTCACTCGCTGTAGTTCCCCGTCTCCCGTTTGATTGTCCAGTTGTTGATCGTGAGGTTGAGGCTGCCGGTCGAGTCCTGCGCCGGCTCGCTCTGGTGGCTCGCGTTCGGGCTGGTGCTGTGGCATAGGCTGGCCGCATCGACAGCCCCGGTCGACTGCAGGAACGCGTTCGCTAGGGTTAGCGATTTCGGCGAAAGCAGCGGCAGCGCGGACAGTCCCCTGTTTGCGGCCAGCGACGCGGCCAGCTTCATTGTCTTGTAGTCTTTGCGCAGATGCTGCCGTATCTCCGTGTGGCAGTGCTCGTTGTTCGTCACGATGATGTCGCCGGTGTCCGTGGTCGTGACCCGCGCCTTGCAGTTGTACTTGCGCGACAGGTTGCACTGCCAGTACTTCTTGTCCTTGCGGATGTACTGGATGCCAAACGAGTGGCCGTCGTGCACCAGCAGCGGTTTGCCCCGCTGGCTGAGCATGAACTGCAACTTGCCCTGGTACCACTTTTCGCCCGGTGTCACTGGAGAAGCAGCAATTTTTCGGAAATGATAAGAAGAAATGATAGTGAAAGATCAAGCGAACGTAAAAATTAGATAGTAATTAATTTTTCTAGGTTTTTTTAAACTATGTGCAGTGATATTGCTCGTTATGTGAGGTATCAGTTCCAGGATCAGTATTAGTTTATGATCGGACCCAGAACTGGTATGGATTCTGTATAGAATCAGCATCAGGTCCAGGACCGGCATGAAGTCTTGATCAGTTTCTAAACCAGTATGGGTTTAAGGATAGGTATTGGTTTTTGTTTTTGGTCTCTTAATGGGTCGTCATTACTTCTTCATTTAAATTGAATTTCGAAGCCAACAATTTTGGTGCACACCTCAGGGTAAAAGGAACCCTTAAAGTTCGATAGCGCAATACTTCGATTTTTTAGTTATGCGAAATTCTCTTTATGATGGGTACTCGTTATGAAAGGTTCCATTGTAGTTTCAATGTGCCAGGGTTGACCAGTTTAATAAACAATTGTCCACATGTTCGTAACAATCGTCTCTTGGAACAGGTACCTCAATCTGCCACTTGTTCACACGTCGGATGGTGTAAGCTACGCTAGATTATTTAAACCAAAATGGCCAAACGATGCACTAAATAAAAATGTTCTATCACTAAATGGTTTACCAGTGCAATAAACAACCGTCCACATCTTTATAACTGTCCCGATTGATTAGTGCAATCGTCGATATCCATTGCACAACTGTCAAGTTCGACACGGTTTGGTTCGGTTGGTGTATGTATTGTGAGGAGCTTGCAGCCATGGTGGGCATTGAGTTGACATGTTGTGGCTTTTACTGCACAATAAACAGTACCATTTCCATTTTGTTTAACACTTAGATGAGTGCCAGGTTATTTTTAGCGCTATGTTATGTATGTTGAGATATTTAGTGGATATGTTAAGTAATATTCACTATCTATTAGATTGGTTGGATAATTCAAAATTTCACTATATTATATGTGGGTAACATATATTAATCAAAGCAATTGTTATTTTAGATTTACATTAGCGTTTTTTGATCATTGATACCTCATGAAATATTCAATAAAAAGAGGAAATAAATGATAATTTGATCCTCTTTTAGACGATTGTAGGATTTAAGATCAGTAATCCTTGGATATATTAGGCATGCTACCGCAAGAAAACATCACTGATTATCATCTACGATAGCCATAGCACACAAGATGTTCAATAATAAGTATAAACGTTAATTACGTTTAATTTTATTATCATCGTTGATTGGTGGATCTTCGTGCCGAGTAGTGTTGGGATTCATAAATCTTTCGTTGAGATTCATTCCTATCTCCAGTGATGAGTGATTGAAATCTCGAGCCGAATCTTTAAAGACTCATGAATCTCTAAAGATTCACAAATCTTCAAAGATTCATGAATTTTCAAATATTCGTGAATCTCTAAATATTCATGAATCTTCAAATATTCTTGAATCTATAAGACTCATATATCCATTTTAATTCATATGTTTCGAGGATTTTATGAATCTTTAAAGATGTATGATATTGAAAACATTTAATTTGCTCAATCCCACCTAAAATATACTCGTCGTGACTTCAATCCTCGCTTGGACCGTCTCCTCGTAACAAAACAAACTATCTAGCTACGCTGTATCTCATAGAAGCCTCGAAAGCCTGTATAGGCTGGCATGACCATGTAGAATAATAAAATAAGACGAATAATAATAAGCTCAAGCTCTATGAAAGTTTAGAAATTTATGAATCTTTTGCGATTCATTAATCTTTCGAGATCTTTTGAGATTCATGAATCTTTCGAGATCCACGAATCTTTCGAGATTCACGAATCTTTCCAATCGAGATTCAGATTCTTTTAATCATTCCAAAGATTCATTCAGATTCATGAATCTGAATCAGATTTACCCAACACTAGTGCCGAGGCTGACTCACATGATTTATCGTGTATGATAAACTGTTGTGTCTATTCGTCACGTGTTCGAACTGATGAACAATGTAAGGTATCTATTTTCTCGAACGATCATGATTGTTTTATCGAAGCTGCGCCAAAAAGGCCGGACGTGGTGTATTTTTGTAGTTTACATTAGTATCTTTTGCATTTTCAACACATTTGGCATCTATAACATCCCACTAATCCGCTATGAAATGCTGTCAAATTTTAAAGAAATGAAGTTCTGGATTTTGACTTGTCCCAAAACATTGAAGTAATGACACACAAAAAAAACGCACAGAAGCAGCCAATAATTTGGAACGGTTACAATAAACCATGCAAAACAGTGAATAAATTGAGAGAATACAAGAAAAAAATCCACAACCATGATTTCACTTCCGATTGGATCTACGATCGAGCTCGGTGCTCGCCTCTGCTTTGAGTGCGCTAATCACCTAAAATCCGTAGAAAATAGAGTGCTTGATAATGCCACAGCCTCCACAATAAGCGTTTGCGCACACGATCGAGACAACCCGCTGCAGGGATCGCCTTTACCGATTCCATCGACTTTGGTCCCCTTCCGCACTCCGTTGCCGTGCTATCACTATTTTAACCAACCCGCTCTGCCTATCTCTCCCTCTCTCTATCTCTCTCTCTCTCCCTGCGTCTCCTTTGCTCCACCGTTCCGCTCGGACAGCAATCGGTGATAACGGTCGATTCCCAAGTTCCCTTTTATCTGCTGATGGTTGAACGATCGTTTCGCTCAGTGGAAACTAGCTGCGATTCGTAAGGTATTTGCAAACATGTAATATTTAAAAATAATAACAACAGCAACAGAAATCATACTGCGCACGCTATCACCAAATGCCTGCCAGCCGGGGCCGAGCTTCCCGCCCTCCTATCGGGTGCTGCGCCGAGCGGCAGGCTCTCCACTCCAAATCCTGGATAGACTTTCTACCACAATTATTTATTGCACGAATCAGCATTGCGCCCAGAATTGTCACAGACATTGCTCTGTATGTGATTTCCCTTCTTCTTCTTTTTTTTGTTCCAGTAATTAACCTCCCCGATTATGTGCCAGTGTACACAGCGCAGGAATTGGGAGGCCCCAGTCGTTGGAGATGGAAGCATTCCCCAAATACCCGAAATTAAAATTGCCCTCCCCCCTCCATCCCTTCCCTTCTATCGGAAGTGATTAAGTGTGCGGGGCTAGATTAAGACGTACAGTGCTCTACATTTGGTCAGGGCCTCGGTGATCTTAAACACAAAACAAACCCCAAAAAAAAAAAACGAGTGACCAGTTACTAATAACTTCAGGCATCTCGTTGTCTCTCTGTGGGCATGGTGATCTTCTTTCGGGGGAGCCTAACGTGTGTGCTCGCGCGCGTTGATAAAAACCGAAATACATCCCAACGGCGGAAAAGAGCGTTTGGAGAAGACGGGAATGGGTAAAGTTCAACCTCTAACCTTCAAGGGTGGTGGAAGAGGGGAAGGGTGATCGATTCGGGCCAGATGCGGTGGGACCAGGAGATGCGGCGGCGCGACACACAAGTGGAGTGGATCAGAGAAGACTTATCGCTATCTCACACACCGAGCGGGCCGGCGGCGCGGGGATGTCGTTTCCGGAGCGAAACCGGGAAGATGCCCAAATATCATCCCGAAAAACAATCCCCCTCCCCCTGCCCCTTCTCGCCCGTTCTTGGGCTTGTGGTGTACGCGGCAGGATGATCCATCGCGAGCGAAAAGTGAGAAGAAGCTCTACTTCTTCCATTGGGGTGATGATTATATTCTGCCTATCGAGCCTTGTGTCATGCGCACGAACTCCTTCAAAGTTCCCCCTCAGTCCGTCCGCGTGTGTGTGAAGGTGAAGGAAAAAAAAAAGGTTGCGTGTATGTGTACGTTCCAATGAAAACATAAAGGTTATTATCAGTCCTAGCTGATGCTGTGTTTGCGCTCGGTAAGCTGGCTGAGTGCTGGCTGCTGCTCCACTCTGTTGGAGAGAGAGAGAGAGAGCGAGCGTGTGTGTAGTTCCAACCGAGTGTTCATCATCATCCGATAAGACCCAGTCCGCGCTGCCGGACTGGATCTTGCGCTGCGCCCGCTGGAACTGCGAAGTACTGAGTACGTCTGCAAAGGTCTGCACACCCTGGACGATCGATGGTCGGTGTCTCCTCAGACAGGAAGCGCCATCGCACAAGCGCATCTACGCGTCTTCGCGGCCGCACTATCTATCCGCGGCTTATTATCTATCTGGTGCGCGCCGCCGCATGGCACAGGCCCGAAGACGTGTGCTAGCAAAAGGGCCCACACTAAGCCATGTAGGGCAGGGGAGGAGTGTTCGCGCAGGCTTTATCCTTTATCAGCGAGACTTATCGCGCGGCTCCACAGAACATTCCCGGGAGCGCATCCTCATACACACAAGCGCGCCCCGCACTCGTTCGCTTGGATAAGCCACTTCGAATTGGTTGCGCTGGTAGGCACTTTACTAGATCCAAGATTGTTTGAATTGAACATGGGTGTGTGTATGTGTGTGTGTGTGCGCGCACATACCCGATATTTCCCGAGACCGTTTATCGGCAGCCACTTGACAAAAACCCAATTCAGCGAGCGGTATCTCCGTGGGCCTGTGGGGCTGAAATAGGGATTAGCGCAATACATTCTATCGTTGCGCACTGCAACAAGCTACTTAGGTGGCCGACTAGGGGGGGGGGGGGGAAGAGGTTACATTGGAGAAGAAGGGGAAGGGGCAGCCCCACATTCACACCGCACACCGAGCCGGGGTTCTCATTAGCGCGAGCGGAGCCTTGTTGGTGGTGCGAGTTGATAATAAACCACCGTTGATCGAATTGGCCGTCGGTTAGGCGGAGGAGGGGGGAGGGGGTGGAGGGAGTACAGGATCGGAACTGACCAGCAATCAGTCGATAGACAAACAAACTGTGATCGTTTCCCCGCATTCACAGGAATAGAACGTCACTGTGTTTGCTGCTGTCTGCGTTGCCGCCGCCGGAAAGAAAGCGCACGGGCTGAGACTATCCTCTGCCATGTGAGTGGCGGTTCGGATCGCCCCCCCCCCCTTCCCC
>VTWG01001726.1:0-14602 GCA_008817895.1 Anopheles fontenillei
CCCAGTCCGTCACCAACGGGCTGAAACCCGCCGTCGTCGGTGCCGCGAAGACCGAAGGCAAGTCTGCGGTTGCTGCGGGTCCGATCCCGGTCGTGTCCGCTGCGGGCCTGCCAAGCAACAACGTGCGGGTGGTGTCTGGCGTCACAGGTTAATATCGCTGCCCGACGGGACGGGTTAAAGGGACAAGGACTGTCGTCCCTGCGAAAACGGGGCGCTGTACATTTTTGTGTTGCATAATTGGTCTACGAAGGACGACATGGTGGTCGGTTTTGACAGTTCCGTGCGGACCCAGGTCATCGAGTGAAAAACAAAAACGGTGCAAAATCTTGCGTTATGTAATGCAATCGCTGCTCAACAGATGGTTCTATTGGCATAAAATTAGCCAAAATTGGATTTAAACGATCGGAATAGGCTTAGGAAGTGTTCTATCCCGATTGTTGGTCGGAAAAACGTATCAAAAATATGAAATAAGCCAGAATGAAACCATCCAACGCTCACTCGCTGGCGCATGACGGAACGATCAAAACAAACCGCAGAAAAAGCTCCTTCCAAACTGTCAACGTCTACTTAGATCGATGATTTGCTACAATTTCTTTTCATTCTATCCTTTGCCTTCCGAACAGGAGCAACACAGATCCGCTGCGCCCACACCGACATCCGTGTGCCGGACTTCTCGGACTACCGTCGCGACCAGGTCAAGCGCCCGAACGCGAAGAACGACAGTGCCGATGATCGTGCCGCCTTCACGTACCTGCTGGTCGGTGGTAAGTACGGCGCAGTTTCAGTAGCCACATGTTCCCCATGGGTTAACCCTGCAACAACCTTTGCTCCCGTCCGTAGGTGCCGCCGTCTCGACGGCGTACGTCGCCAAGTCGCTGGTGTCGACGTTCGTGTCGTCGATGAGCGCGTCGGCCGACGTGTTGGCCATGTCCAAGATCGAGATCAAGCTGGCCGACATCCCGGAGGGCAAGTCGATGACGTTCAAGTGGCGCGGCAAGCCCCTGTTCATCCGCCACCGTACCTCGGCGGAGATCGAAGCGGAACAGTCCGTGGCCGTCGCTACCCTGCGCGATCCTCAGAATGATGCTGTGAGTAGTACAGCTTATTGTGAAGGTGTAGCACAAACGGATTCTTTCTAACACAATGCCCGTGCTTTCCTCTTTCAGGAGCGCGTCCAGAAGCCGGAATGGCTCGTCGTTATCGGCGTGTGCACGCATCTGGGCTGTGTCCCGATTGCCAACGCCGGTGACTTCGGTGGCTACTACTGTCCGTGCCACGGTTCCCACTACGACGCGTCCGGCCGCATCCGCAAGGGTCCGGCTCCGCTGAACCTGGAGGTGCCGCACTACGAGTTCCCGGAGGATGGTCTCCTTATTGTCGGTTAGAGACCTTTGCTACCCCCCTCCCCGTTCCGTTCCACCGTATAACGGTACACCAACAATCCCGCGCTCAGCTAAAGTAGTGAAGAATGTATCAATCGCAGCAAGCCGCACGCTGAAGGATTAACATCTTTTGTTCGGCTAAACCAATTTTGACGATGCCTCCTCCTCCACCTCCGGATTGTGTCACTATGCGCGTGTGTAAGTATTTGCATATTCAATCCGACTGTCCGACCAATCCAACATAAAAAAAACCCAGATTGGCAAGAGGCAACCCCCCAACCAACAGCAGGAGGCAACAGCAATGCAACCAAAACCCAAACCTACCGCTAACTAGTAGAACAATTACAGCACCAGACTGGGTAATAAATTGATTGGTAAAACGTTACTATAGTTACGAACATTTTTTTTATTATTATTATTGTTACGTAGATTGACAAGATCCAACGACGAGAGAACGAAAGACTTAACCAATTTAGTATTGTTGCCTAATAACTTTCAGCTTAAGCTCACTTTCAGTATTTAATTTCCTGCAGCTTCAGCCTAACCTTCATCCGCAATAGCGAGATGTCCGAGATCTCCCTGGGCCGCATCGCACAGCAGCGGCACCAGCACGCGCTTGTACAGATCGTCCTGCTCGCCGTGCGTGACACGCAAAATTTTGGCCGCCTGCTGTAGCTGCTTGAGCGCCTCGGCAAACTGGCACTGGTAGAGCTGCAGCTTGCCCACCTTCAGATACGTCAGCCCTAGCAGCGGATGGTAGGGGCTGTAGTACTGCCGGAAGCCGTCGAGCAGCCGCAGCCCGTACCCGGTCGCTTCCGTCCACTTTTCCAAATTGAGCGCACTTTCCATCGCATTGTCGAGCGTTTTGATGTGATGGACGTTGTAGCGGTGTAGCACGTTCGCTTGCTTTTCTAAGCACANAGATCGTCCTGCTCGCCGTGCGTGACACGCAAAATTTTGGCCGCCTGCTGTAGCTGCTTGAGCGCCTCGGCAAACTGGCACTGGTAGAGCTGCAGCTTGCCCACCTTCAGATACGTCAGCCCTAGCAGCGGATGGTAGGGGCTGTAGTACTGCCGGAAGCCGTCGAGCAGCCGCAGCCCGTACCCGGTCGCTTCCGTCCACTTTTCCAAATTGAGCGCACTTTCCATCGCATTGTCGAGCGTTTTGATGTGATGGACGTTGTAGCGGTGTAGCACGTTCGCTTGCTTTTCTAAGCACAGCCGGCTTACGTCCAGATCTGTCGCTTGTTTAAAGAAGAAGATAAAAAAAACCGGAAAGAAAATATTTAAATTCACAAAAACATTCGTTTCACCGTGACGTCATCTCTTCTGCTTGCTCTCTTATCACTTACATGCAACGCTTTTCATCTGCGCTAGATGGTCACGGGTGAAGCTGCTAATTTCGGCGAACGCTTCCCGGTCGGAATGTGTTACGGCCGTACCACAGGCAGGGCATCGGTTCAGTTCCGTATCGTTGAAATCGAGCGGTTCGTGGCAGGTCGTGTTCGGGCAGGCGGCAGCATTCATGCGCTTCTGTTCCTGCTCGTCCCGGCACAGTTCACAGGCGCAGTGGAAGTAGTACCGTTCCGCTAGCTGTTCCTGCCTCACCTCGGCCGTATCGATCAGATCGATGTAGGAGATGAAAAGCTTGCCAAAGTCCAGCTCCTGCTCGGGGTAGTCTTCCAGCAGGCGCATCCGGAGCGTTTCACCGTCGAACGAAACGACCACGTTCGGCCGGCAGCTGTGATCGATGATGGACGCACCGATGTACATGCCCGTCCCGATCGTGCTCATCTCGGCGTCCAGTATGTTGAACGTATTGATGCACATCTGCAATTCGAAAGGGAGTTTAAAATGCATGAATGTTACACCGTTGTTTTAGCGAAAAAAGCAATTAACATTTACGCACCTTTCCATAGATTCTGAGCAATTCCGCTTTGGTCGGTCGGGATGCTTCATCCAGCAGCCGCTGCAGTACCACGTACAGTGTACCGAAGTGCTCCATCCGTTTTGGGTCGGCTCGAATGTTTTCCTCGTCTGCAGCCGGAAACAATGTACAGAAGGAGAGATTAAACGATTAGTCGTGCGGGGTGGAAAGAAACAAAATCCAAAAACCAAAAACAAAACACGTCATGCACAACGAAAGTGCAATTCCCCTACCATCTTGCCGGGTGTTGGTGCCAACGGCCAAATCTTGCAAGATTATTTTACAAAGTGTGAGGTAGTTAACATGAGTGAAACGAAGATGGAAATAGCTCTAAATGGACAGAACACTGAAAACAAACAGCTTTTAATCATAACACATATCATTTTCCTACCCACACGACGATACGGTTAGCTTACGGAACGTATCATCAGGCGAACATGAAGAAGAATGTGTATAACATTCACTGGAAATTAACTCACATAGTAAGAATAACCTTCAACTTTCCTTCAACCGTGTTATACAATTTTTACGCCTCAACATTGATCGAGTTAGATACGAAACAACTCACACACACACTCCACGGAAAAGCTACCTGCAGTTTAAGATTGATCGTTTGAAACGCGATCGCAACGATACATATGAAATGAGAGACCCCGGTGTATGAAACTATAAATGCGACAAGGGCCACGGAAAGGAAAGCAGATAAAATGAAAGTAAAAAAGGCTGCTATCGCGACTATCAGGAAGACATCAACAGGGAAGACTTACGTGGCATAAGATCGCAGAATTTGCGGTACTGCTTCGAGGTGTAGTAGCCCTTGTGCGTGTCGCCTCCCTTCAGCAAACGGCGCACGATCCGCGCAATCATCAGTGCCGCCGACGGTACGACCAGCCCGGGCGGTAACGCTTTCAGCTTTTCGCATTCCTCCTTATGATCGGACCATGCCTCCTTTTGGCAGGACCGACCACAGTACCGCACGTACAGACAGTTGGAACACTTCATCACCTTCGTCCTGCAAGAAATGAAAAGCGATTGAAAGGCGTTCAATAATGGGTTGGTGTAAAAACGGCACACAGTAAACGGGGAGGGCGCAACATACTCCTTAAAGCAACGGTCACATCTTGAATCGCGGTAGCGCGGATCGAGCACACAGGCGAACGGTTTCTCCTGCAGTATTACGTCCCCACGGCGATGTATCGTTTTTCTCATCCCGCCCATACGCAGTCAGCAACGCAACTGAACACAGAATAAAACGTTGACTCTCGGTATGAAGCTGAAGCGCAGCCACAACAGACAACCAACTTCTCGAGACTTCCGCCACACCAACCTTTACGATGTTCTAATTATCGCCTCGCGGAGCGGTTAGTGCTGGTGGTGGCGGTGCTGTTGGTGGTGGTTTAATTTTAAAAATAACGTTCAACCCAACCCGACGGTGACCGGTGGTTGTTATTGTGAAACTGCTGGAACAACATCGGCAAGCGAGTGGGAAGAATGGGAGAGTTTGCCGACGGGGAGGAGGTCGTCGCTTTCTTTTCTGCTGGCGTTTTCTCTATGCTTCTCCGCACTGGTGGTGGTGGTTGTTTTTTGAGATCTTGTGAGTCTGCTTTGTTTCTCTCGCCAGACAGACAGCAAAATGCATAAATATACCGCACTTAGCGGGTGAGAATGGTGCGTATTTTTAGCCGGGCCAACGCTTTTTATAGACGGGATGCACGCGTTACGCCGCTCCGTCGCTTCTGGGCGGCACTTCCTTATTCAAACGCAAAATGGATTTACCGTTGGAGTATTTGAATTTGCCGATCACGTTTTAAAGAACATCTAATTATTTTACGCTAATTTCATTTCTGTTTTTTATCAAATATGGAACAATTGTTGGTAGAATTGGTTGGTTCTAAACCGTGTGCATTTGTTTATTTTCATGAACTGTCAATTCACAATAACAAAATGTTTTACGTTTACAACGTACAGTTTAATGCTAGTGTAAAGAAAAAAGACATTTTTAGTGTTTGAATATTACTAGCCAGTGTAATTTACCATTTTTTTAGTATGTTTTTTCTCAAAACTTGTGGAGAAAATAGTTTCAACCACTTTTTTCAAAAAATTCGCTTGACCAACCTTGACATTGCCCGAACGTGTGGCTCTATAAACCTTGCGCTTCTAATGGCGCGCTTTTCACCGTTCCTTGCGGGATTGTTTTGGTGTTTGCGGCTCTTCGAAAAGTATTAATTTATCGATTCAAACCAACCATGGATCATCCGCTCGACCATCTGTTTAGTGATAATGTGGCGCTGGAAGGTGAAAACGACGGGGAAATTCTGTCCGACGATGAACTCCCGGACGGCGATGCGGACGGCTCGGGCGACGAGGCCACCGATGCCGCCCCAGCCAAACCCGTAGCGGTGGAGGTGAAGAAAAAAACGGTCCGAAACCCGCGCAACATGCTGAACGAGGCGAAGCTGTGCGGTCCGCGCGGGATAATCGCGCTGAAGGACCACTTCAAGCACTTCAAATTCCACGGCAAGGGCCACGAAGCGTCCGATCTGAACCGGCTGATGCGCAGCTACGAGCACTGGGCGCATCGGCTGTATCCGAAGTTTCACTTTGACGATTGTATGGCCAAGATCGAAAAGCTCGGCCACAAAAAGCAGGTCCAGATGTACATGAACAAGTACCGCACGGGTATGCTGCAGGCGGAAATGGAAGCAATGGCACAGGCGGCCGCAAACAGTGCCGACGAAGAGGAGCCGGACGCTAGTCAGCTGAATCGGCCGCTCGATCCGCTGGACAGTATGCTGGAGGAACAGATTGCCCGGTCGAGGGGCCGTACGTCCGTTGCCAACACGTCTGGTATTGGGAATCTCTCGATGGACAACACGTTCGATGCTGTGCGGCAGACCGACAACGGCGCGGTGCACACGAATGCTCTCAAGGACACCCATCAGCAGCAGCAGCAAACGGTCAAATCGCCACCGGTGGCTGATGAAATCCGAGCGAAAATTGAAGCAAACCGACTGAAAGCACTAGAACTAAGGAAGGCCCGTCTGCTGGCCCTCTCCCAGCAGAGCAGCCCGGGTGGGACGGAAAACGTGGAAAATGACTCGTGTGCATTGCCGCCATCGTGAGAGGCGCGAAGAGGGAATAGGAAATTAGAGTAAATAAACTACACTCATAGATTTGAATACATTCATCAGTATATTCAACAGTTACTTTCCATATGCTCTATTATAGTAACACACCTCGCCTCGCTATTCCATCGGGGCGAGAGAAATCCGCTTTAAAATTACATTAGTACATAGAAAATATGCTTATCGAGTAGAGATAAAAATACGTCCTTATACATACACTCCAAAACGCGCCCCGGCCAATGTGAGGAAGCGCGCGCACACCCACACACCACAGGTATCGCGCCGAATCTACTCTGCCGCGGCCTTCGCTTCACTTTCCGCCGTCGGTTTTGTTGCCTCCTTCCCGGTGGCATCCTTCTTGACCGGTGGTTCACCACCGTCACCGTCCTCCTGCTGCTCGGCGTTCCTGTCCCGCTTGCGCTTATTGTTTCCACCGGAGTGATGGTTGCGGTTGTTGTTGCCCCGGTTTCCTCTACCCTTGTTCTTCGCATTCACCTTGCGCTTGGCCTGCTCCTCGGCAATCTTCTTCAGGTATTCGGTTTCCTTCTCGTCCACCAGCAGTTCGGCCGTTACCTCTGCATCATCAATTTTTAACTGTAATAAGGTAAAAAAGATACCCAAATTTGCTTGTTATTGACCTGACTCACACACACACGCACTTGTAAGAAATGTACCTTGTTGTCCGTTAGCTTCTCCAGCAGCTGCTTGCCCGCGTCCTGCTTGTTAAAGCGCACGTACCCGCTCGCATCACCCTTCTGGTAGTCGATGTACGCAAACTCGAGCGTTTCGTCGAGCGCACGGATCGCCTCCTTGATCGATTCGCGAGTCGTCTCCTTGCCGAGCCCCTCCATGAACACGCAGGCCCCGGTCGGCAACTGCGCGAGCAGCGCATTGTTGCCCTCCTCCTTCTTGCGCTTGCGCTCCTCGATCTTTTCCGCCCGCTCCTTAATTTCCACCTTCTTCGCCTCGTAGTAATCGTTCTGCATCTTGCAAATCAGCTCCTTGCCCTTGTACTTGAGCGGCCCCTGGGCCAGGAACTTCTCGCACTGCTCCTTCTCCGCGAACGTCACGAACACGCTGCCCTTAAACAGATACTTCTTCGTCGGCTTGTCGTGGTACTTGCGCATCACGATGTTGGTCACTTTGGTGAAGGGTTCGAAAAACTCGACCAGCTCGCTCATGGTGGTGCCGTTCTGCGGTGCAAATCCCTTCACGTACACGGTGCGGGCGTAGATCTCCTGCCGCCGCTCCTCGTTCATCTCCGGCAGGGGGCGTTCCGGATGGCGGCGCAACTTCTCCCGATCTTCGCTCACCTCGACCAGCCCCTCGTCCGATTTGGCGATCGCGTCCACAATCACCTTCTTGTCTTCGCTGAGCGACTTGAGCCGCTTGAACGTGAGCAGCACATCGAGCGGCACCCATCCTTCGTCCTTCGCGATCTGGTCCTTCATGAACTTATCCTTCGCCAGGTTGGCATCGCCGAAGTAGTACTCCAGCTGGCGGATGATTGCCGCCTCGGTGGTGCTTACGGTGGCCGTGGCGTTTTCCTCGTTGCCCTCCGGCTTCGTCTCCTCCACGGCGGGCGCTTGTACGTCAGTTTCGGTCATCGTGCTGTGCCGGGTGGGGAAACGGAGAACATTTGTTAGGTTAGAATATGGTTGCGCGCGGACAGGAATGGACACACAACAGTCCGGATTGGACGGACCATTCTCACGGGGAGAACCTTTTAACGGATGGACGATTCTTAAAAATATTGAGGATAGCGAATAATTACCTGATGTTAAAAGAATGCGTTCGCTGCGGAATTTAACACGTGCGCGCTGGAGAAGTGGCAACAAGAAAATGCTTGTTTGGTGTGTTTGTGAGCGTTCAGAACACGTTGACGAATGACGTTTCGCTTCTGAAGGACAACCAAGATGGCTACACATGCGATGGGGACGATATTTATTTTAAATATTTTTTGAGCTTTTAATTTGTATTTTTTGTTTATTTTGCATATATTTAGAAACTGTATAGTTTTTCTTATTGTTTTTGGTTATTAATTTAGGTAAATTTGATTTTATAAAAAGAAATTCAAATAAAAATCCTCTATATACCTCGAGCTATAAAGCTGTCAGTTTGTTTATCTTTGTACCTGTCAAACAACCCAAAACACACGTGCAAAGGCTGAGCCGTACGTTGTGCTGCACAGTGAAATTAATCTCATCTTTTTCCTCGTAAAATAGTACATTAACTTCGTAAAATAGTAACGGCAACGATGGGTGATGGTGATTTCAGCTCGGTGACGCTTTCGAGCGCCAAAGCACGCCAGAAGAAACTTTGCACGATGCGGCTAAACGACCCGGTGAAGAAACCGTACTACAAAGGTAAGCCCTCACGGTATCCGACGAGTTACGATACAATGCTAACCGGTTCCCCCAAAACCTCCAGATACCGACAGTTTCGGCGCCCGTATGCTAAGCAAGCTCGGCTGGACGGAGGGCAAGGGGCTGGGGCGGGATGAAAACGGAATCACCATTCCCATCTCGAACCGGGTGAAGCTGGACACGGAAGGAGTTGGTTTCGTGGGCGGTAGGGACGACATGTGGACGCAGCATGAGGCAGGCTTTACCGATCTGCTCCGGCGCTTGAACGGTGATGAGAGTGAACCGGCCGAAGGTGCAGGTGACGCCGTGATCGACCCCAAAAGCCAGGTGCAATCGCTCGAGGAGCGGTCGAAGCAATCGCGCGCCCGTGTGCACTACACCCGGTTCACCCGGGGCAAAGATTTGAGCAGAGTGAACGAGAAAGATTTGGCCAACATTTTTGGAAAACGTTCGCTGACCGAGAGCAGCAAGCCGAGGGAAGAGGAGGAGCAGCCGGCTTCGAGCGGGGGTGAGAGTGCCGATGAGGATCGGCCTGTTTTAGGTTTGTCAACGATTAAGGCGAGCATGTCGATGCAGGATTATTTCAAGGAGAAAATGAAACAGAGAGCTGCCGCGGGCAATGGAGTAGCACTGGTGGAGGCAACGGTTAAGACGAATGGGCAGGGCGGTGAGGAGGAAATGGTCACCGAAGAGACGCATGATGGTGAGAAGATTAAAAAGAAGAAGAGTAAGAAAAAAGCGAAGGAAAACGAACAAACGGTGGAACCGATGGAGGAAGCTGTAGCCGTTGAAGAAGCACCAGCAACTAAAAAATCCAAAAGGAAAAGAGAGCAATTGGAGGAGAACGAGCAAGAAGTTTTGGTGAATGGGGATTCGATTGCACCGGAAAGCGAACCATCGGAACCGGTGAAAAAGAAGAAGAAGTCCAAGAAGCACAACTCAGAGCAGGAACCCACTGTCGAGTCGGCCTGTGAGGTAGGAGAAGAAGAGATGGGACAGATGGTAGATGAAACAGTTGCTGCCGAGGAGCCGGTAAAAAAGAAGAAAAAATCTAAAAAACAAACCTCTGAACCGGAGCTCAAAGTAGAACCATCCAGTGAGGTGACAGAAGAAGAAAAGGTAGTTTCGACTGTGGAAAACACTGCCACTGCTGATGAGCCGGTGAAAAAGAAGAAAAAAACCAAGAAGAATACCTCTGATCCGGAACCACCAGTCGTTGAGTCAACCGATGAGGTGGCAGAAGCAGAATTAGAGCCACCCACAGACACCACTGCCACTGTCGAAGAACCGGTGAAAAAGAAGAAAAAATCCAAAACCCCCAAATCAGAATCCTCTACAGAAGAAGGCGCGAAGGAAAACCCCACACCGGAACCAAACACTGTCGAAGCTGGCCAAAAAACGGCTAACACCACCGAAACGGGTGCTTCCACATCCGCGAAGAAGAAGAAAAAGAAGAAAAGCAAACGAGCGGCCAGTCCAGCAGACGGGGAAGCAGCCAACAACGAACCAGCATCATCGCCAGCCGTGAACGGCGGTACCACGGAGCCAGCATCAAACGGTAAGGAAAGCGTCGGTCCGATGGATGAAATAACGCTGCAGGTGGCCGCAGCCAACGCACTGTCGGCCGAGTACGCGGGCAAGTCGGAGGAAACGACCTGCAAAGTGAAGGTCGAAGTGCTGAAGTACCTGGACGAGGCGCGTTTCGCTGGCTCTAATTTTGGCGATATTATCGGTTACAGATTAACGGAGGACGTGAAGCTCGTCAAGAACGCTGCATCGGAAGGGGGTGGCGGCAGTGATCCATCGAGGAAGTTTACCCCACGGCGGAGGTAGTAGCGAGTGTGGAACGGTTAAAACGGAAACGCTTTGGTTCGGTTAGTCCGCTAATAGTGTGTGCGCATGATTTGTGGACTAGGAACCAATAAATATTTAATTTTTACGAAAGCATTTAAACGATTCTATTTATTTGTATCACAGTTCCCAGTTTCCAGGCCATGTATTCAGTTGTATTCTCTTGTCGCTTGATAGGGGGTTTCCCCCGTTTACGTTTGAGTTGTTTGTTCTACCATTATTTTACCGTTTAACAATAAATAACATAAATAAATAAGCATTTAAGGATTAAATCACATTTATGCTCAAACAAAGTTTTTTCTAGTTTTCTTTCTCTGTACATCTGCATAAGCTTATAAACTCTTTTGTGCGATAAGAAATTCTGTAAAAAAAATGGAATGGCTCTCTTTATCAGCAATAATAAAACAATAACGCATTATTTGGGATGGGTGCCATTCTAACCCCTCTTGCTCGATTTTCCGATTGTGATTTACACCTGATAGTTTAATTAAATCATTCAAAACCGAAGTCTTGCCTTCTAAAAGCAGAAACAATTGAATACGATCATGATAAATCGCTACATTTTAGAATAGAAAGCACCTCACAGAACAAAATTCCGTTGATTGGCAAAAGATTCAAATTTTACTCAGCCACCTGTCAAAATAACCCTCTACACACCTTGTGCGACTGGTCTAATGACAAATAACCCCCTTTCTCTGGTCGCCCTGCCAGCTGTCACAACAAAAAGCCGCTATTTTCCGTTGTTTACCGGTGGCGCTGCACTCGTCAGAACATGTTTGTGTCGCATACCTCACCGGTCGGCATCATTTTCAGCGCGACGATGGTCAAACTCGGATTCTAGTCGGTTTAGTTTGTTTAAAATGCACCGCAGTAGATGAAAGTGTAACCCAGAACTAGCTTGTCCTGTGCATTGTTTAGTGAACCATTTCGTGGACTTTTCTTTGGTTGTGTTTGGGTGGTGCAAAGGAGGAGAAAATCGCAGGTAGCAAAGCGCATACCCAGCGATGATCACGATTGACCGACGCCTGGCGGCGGGTGTGCTGTTGTTGGTCTGTCTGTTACCATTCCTCTGCCATGGCAAGGAAGCGGAAACGCAGAAAGATTGTAAGTGGCAGTGAAGGAGTTATGTTTCATGTTGGTTTTCAATTTTATAAAATCCTTCTCTTCTTTCTCCCCACAGTAATGTTCCTCGAGCCGGGACGCCTCGTATCGTACACGTACGATGAGTGGAGCATCACCCGGCCCGGGCTGATCGTTTACTGCTACCCGGGGCAGCAGGAAAGCTTGCTGAACGCGTTCTGCACCGTCTCGATACGGATGCACTGCGATCATGACAACTACAACCAGTACCTCGGCAGCTCACCGGCCGAGGTGAAAAAGCACTACAAGGCCGAACAGAGCCTGTTCAGCTTCAATGTGTTTGCGTCCCGCAAGCGCCGGCAGGTGGAGCTGGAACCGTTCAACCAGAGCTGTCTCGGCGTCGTTTCATCCGGCAAGTACGACATCGAGGTGTTGCTGAATCGGTTCGATCTGTGGCGCGTTGGGCTGCTCGTGCTGGGCGTGCTGCTGTTCTTTATCGCCCTGCCCATGAGCCAAAACCCACTGTTCTACTACACCGGCGGTATTCTTATTGGATTAACCTCGTTCGCCCTTGCGCTGGTGTACATGTTCAGCAAGATGATGCCGTATCGGCCCCTTATGCTCGGCGTAATGGTCGGTGGTTGGACGCTCGGTTTCTACGGCATGCAGATGATGTACGAAAATTTGCGCCTAATCTTCGTGCTGTACCAGCACTACGTGTTTTGGTATTTGGCGATCGTTGGTTCGATCAGTTTCTTCGTGTGCTATCGGCTTGGCCCACCGAAGGATCGCCGTAGCAAGCGCGTCATCCAGTGGACGCTGCAGCTGATCGCACTGACGATGGTGTTTTTTAGCAGCTACCAGCGCCAGCTTTCGACTGGCTTTGTGCTGATCGTGATTGGGGCGTACTATCACGCGACACCGTTGAACGCGCTGCGCTGGGTACGCAACCGGTTCCGCAGCCGGTATCCGGGCAAGCGACGGTTGCTGACGGTGGAAGAGTTCGAGGAGCAGGGCCGGATCGAGACGGACCGTGCGCTGAAGGATCTGCGCGAGTACTGCCGCAGCCCGGAGTGCAAGCAGTGGACGACGATGATGAGGTTGAGGGATCCGGTACGGTTTGCGTCGTTCGTCGAGGGATCGCCGCACGTGATGGAGGAGGAGTGCTTCGAGTACGATACGGTACACTCGAGCATCAGCAACGACGACTCGGACGAGGTGGTGGAATTGACCGAAGGCGAAGAGGACTGATCGGGGGGGCGGTGTTGGCGTTGTAATAGTTTGCCTGTTTAGGGTTTCTATCTCGAACAAATAGAGATACACCTCATCACTCAAAGCAAAGCGGAACACTCTATAGAAAATGGAGGTAATATTCATAGAACTTTCGGCTTACATTTTAACTTTACCTATCGTTTCTGATATCGGCAGCACCAATATTGTCAAATGCTTTACTTCGATGCTTTGGTAATCATTATTGTAGATACATCAGCAGCTGCCTCGAAAATTATGGCAAATGTTCATACTGATAGTGAAACTTATCCAGGCGTGTGTGGTGATAAACCTAATTAATGTTTGTTGTTGTAACCGGCCATACTAAATGCCTCTAGTTGAGATAATAAGACTTGATCGTAGCGGAGATGATGGTAGATTCGGTAAAAAAGGTTAAAAGTAACTACTTGTGCCAGCAGCGTTTGTGCCGCGCAGAGCCTGCCGCGTGTCGTGTGAACATAAAATATGTAAATAAACGTAAGAAGTTCATAAAAGTTGGTGTTTGGTTTCTTTTACTCAACAGTCAACATATTTTATATGCTTAACTTATTTAAGTGCAACTACAAATTTGAAAGAAAATGCTCAGGGGAAGGTAGTTAGGGACGGACACAAAGAAAATGTTAAAAATATATAAATACGACAACCTTGAACATGGGCAAACCTTAACTTACAATCATGTTTTATCAAAAAAGAGGGTAAAACTTGAAAGTTTCTATTAATTTTTGTCAAGAATTTAAAGGATTGTTTTTTATGTGCAGTTTTTAAATGTTCGGGTAAGACGGACACACCTGATATGGAAAAGATGGGCACCATCAAGGTCGGTCTCGTGGTACAGATGGCAACTTGTACGACTTCAACAACATGCCCGTAATGGGTTCAAGTCCTGAATAGACCTTGTCCCCATACAGTGGCAGGACTTCACTATCCTGCTATGGGGGTATCCAAAGAGTCACTGAAAGCAAACCCCACAAGTGGTACAGGCAGGCCTTGACCGACAACGGTTGTTGTTGAGCCAAAAGAAGAAGGAGTTCCGCCCGGAGTCGTTCGGAAACGTTCGGAGTTGTTTGAAGTCGGAGTCATTCAGACTCGTCCAGAGTCCATCGGAGTCGACCGGAATTGGAGTCGGCCGGAGTTAACAGGAGCCGGTTCGGTGCAATGTGCTTGTGATCAGGCATTTCATTGCGTTGTGTTTTAAATACATTTAATACATTCAATCATTAATTTCAAAGAATTCCTGCAGAAAATTTTGATATTTCTGGCATTAAAGTGGTTTAAATTTCTTAGCAAAAAAGCAATTTGTACTGAAACTGAAGTCAATTGTATTGATTTGACATTTGATCTGTCAAATGTAGAAAACCGCGCATCTCTGAATCCGCAGGCGCCGAAAACCGCGTAACACGGGAATATACTGTACAGGCCTTTGTTTCGAAGACTGACTCCGATCCCAACCGATACCGGACGACTCCCGACGACTCCGAACGACTACGAACGACTCGGGATGACTCCGAAAGACTACGGATGACTCGAACTCCGAACGACTCCGAACGACTCGGGATGACTCCCAACAACTACGGACGACTCCGAATGATTCCAGGAGATTCTG
>VTWG01001727.1:0-11510 GCA_008817895.1 Anopheles fontenillei
AGTAACGCCTCCATACAAAAATCGCGAAACGTAACGCTCCAATGCTATTTGGGGTGGTACTCGTTCCCGCCCCCTGTTTTAAGCCTAGGAAATCTTCCATCGGCTTAACTCTAGGTTTTTACGCAAGGTGGATTTAAAAATATCAGGTGGTGGAATCTAGTGCATTTTGACAATTCGTCACTTGACGTAAGTGCCCAGGATTCAAACCTTGTTTATGTTTATTAAATTTGTTCATATAATTTATCTACCCCATTTTTCGATTAAATATTCTTTAAAAATATATTTTGGACCTTGCAAGTTCTTATTAAACATTAGACCATTTTGTTATTATTTTGTTTTATTCCGTGAATTTATTCTATAATTCATTGTGTTTTCGACATTTTAGAAGATAAAAATTAAGAAAGCATTATTGTTTTCAATTTTTACATTGATTCCTCATTATCTACGAGACGCATGGACAATTTACACGAGATTAGAACTCTTACTCACATGATTTTAAATTTCGTGCATAAACAAATCATCAAATCTTTTGTTAATATATGTAATTTTTTCGATAAAACCAATAGACACACAAAAATGCACATAATAACAAAGAAATCTGTTCTATTTGCTAAGCTTTGTGTGCGGAAACCAATGGTTAACGGTTCTAAAATGACGTAAAGTCCCTCAACTATGGCGACCCCCCAAAGGCCCTAATCCACCACCTGATATTTTTATTCCGCGGGGCTATTGAATGACTAGCAATATTCTATCTACACAGTCTGAACTCACTGGTTGAGTTTCGATTCCTTGCCAACTATTGAATATGTGTTTTTTAGTTGGCACGTTTCTTCATACAAAAAAAAATTGAAATTTTTCTCAGCAGGCCATGAGATTTTTGTGATGTTTTCAAAAACCGGGTTTTCCATACAAAAGTATGCTTTTTAATTGAACTGTCAGCCAAGTAATCATTGTTTTTGTACTCCTCGGATTGCATATTCTTCTATTTTTAATTAAAACAAGACATCAATTTTATCCCGAGTGAAACTGGGTAAATCAATTATAATGTATATATTAAATACTTCTTTTTCTACTTCTATTTGGCGTAACGTAGTACGCAACCATGATGACATATGCAGGCTTGCAAGACTGATTCAGTTAGCGATTTTCCCAAACTCTATCGAAGATAGTCGCCGTGCCTACACAGCAAATTTTTTCATGCAGCTTCAGTACGGTTTTTTACTGAAAAGGTTCAGTACTAGAATATTTTACTGATTTTCAGCATAAATGTCATTTTTTACTTATTTTCCGTAATACAATTTACTGAAAATAAGTAAAATCAGTGTTTGTTGAGACACAGAAACGGAAGCCCTGTCATTTGTCGTGTTTAACGAGACACGAAGATCATTTCGTTGAGTTTTGAGCTTTCGGTTCGGGCTCATGGTTTATAAGTATAAGTGTAGTTTTAGAAATAAACTCTCTTCCAAATTTTGCAACTGAACAAGTCACAATCGCTGGTAAATATCGAACGCTAGAAAAGTTACACCGTAACACGCAACAAAAGATTATCCGAAATCGCAAGATTAAACAGTGTTAAATTAGTCGTTTCACTGAATATCAGTAAAACAAATTACTGAAAATGTAGCAACTCATTCTGTCATATCGACCTGTCAGTTAGAACATCAAAACAATACATCACGTTGTGGTCGTGATATGCAAAAAATTGATTTGGTAGGCGCTTACAGACAGGTCGATAAAAATTCAGATGATATTTCGGCTTGCGGGATTAATTTAAAAAGAATTGGCAGCCGTATTGGCGTGTACAATCTTGGCTACAATTTTCTGTGCTTCCTGATATTTCGTGGTGTCTGTAAGTGTTTATTGAACCACCAAAACTTGTTCCGGCAAAATAAAGTATGAAAACAATAGCAAACAACATACAATATGGATGAATATGATCTGAGGGACTGGCAATCTCTGCACATCAATACTACGCATCATCAGAACTCAATTTAGAAGAAATATTTCGTCACTTTTTAATCACTACCAACTACTGAACAATCCGATGATAATATGATAAAAGGCTTCACTGTGATTTCAGTAAACGAGCTGTCATTTTGGTGAGCACCGAACATTACTGAGTAATTCTGTAAACATTATTTTTAATAAAAGGATTATTAAATCTTCAGCTCAAAACTTCAGTAAAATATTACTGAACTTCATTTTTAAAAAAGTTGTCTGTGTAGATACAGATGTTGCTTTAATTTATTTCATGAGTATCCTGCTCAATTTTACGTAGAATATGTCAAAATGTTTGAAAAACATCAAAGAAAACCACCATTTTGTCATTTTTCCAATCGCTACGATCGTTCCCGAATTTGATCGAGTTTGGAAAAATGCTTGAGTATCAGGTAGCCAGATAGATTGCTACGGGGGGAGGCTCCATTATAGGATGGAACCAATGACAGGCATGTAATTGAGTCGTTCAAGTCCACGACAGCTCCACAGTATGCTTGCAGAATTCCCCAAGTCGATTGCAATACTCCCCTATACGGTTGCAAACTTCCACACCTTGCAATATTCTCCTACCGATTTGCAACATTCACCTAAGTGATTGAACTATTCTCTTATATGATTCGAAATTTCCTGTATATGTACAGTTTTTTGGTCATACACATGACGATTAATGACCCATAATCCATAGCAGTTATAATTATGTACCGTTCAGCTTAAACATAACAATAACCCACGTTGTTTCTTATTATTTTGTTAAATTACAATAATTATATCTGACCATGATTGATAATATATGAACGCAAAACAATTTTCGAATCTTTTTCGACACTTTTTTCTAGTGGAAGGGGAAAGAGTCGTCAAAAAAGGTATGAGGTGTGTAAATGTACTTGATGAAAATGGTAGGTTTTTAACATATTTTTTTAAATATTTATTCAAACAAAACCAGGGTCTGAAATATACTTACTCGCAGTTGTATAATAAAGAATCTCCTATTTTAACCGTAAAACAGGTGGCGTCGTTAAGGCAATACCAAGCCGCATACGCTGGAGGGCATTTATATGTATGAAAAGTAATATTGGGCCTATTTGTAGGACTGGGAGGACGAGGCTTTGGTGTTGTTCTACTTGAACAAGCATCTGTAAAGATAAAGTATGAAAATATATGAATTTAGGATGTAGTTATTAATCGGCAATAACGATTTCATAACTGAAGGTAAGAAATCTGATATACAGGCGGTCCCCGAGATACACTATTAACTGGGACCGAAAACGTCCGCAAAATCCGCGTATCTCTATTTTCCGCGTATGTGGAATTTTCCGGTCTCCAACCAAAATATCACTAGTTTTCGTGTAATTTTGCTTGACGTGATAGTTTATAGTCAATAATTGAATGATGTGTTTTAGTTCTGACTATATATTTCATAACTCAAAGTTGCTAAAATTGATAAATGTTCACCCTGCATGAACGAAAGGAAACGCCAGGCAGTAAAGACATTAGTGATACGCGTTGCGTTTCGAACCTGCCAGGTACGATCCGTTCTAGCATACGGACTAGTGATGCGCGTTGCGTTCCGAACCTGATAAGTGCGATCCGTTCCAGCATGCAAGCATCCGGACCGCGATCCTTACTTTTAACCCAAGCACGTTCAAAGTGAACCTGTTGCTCCCGTTCTTTGCGATCCGACCTGAACCGACTGTTATCAACGATGTTATCGATCCGATCTGAACCGGCTGCTCTCAGCGTTCTCGGCGATCTGTGCTGGGCCGGTTGCTCTCAGTGCTTATTGCGATCCGGCCTAGAACGCTAGACTACTCTACTAATTCTACTCTCTTTGTATTGATGAGCCGGTTTGCTGTAAACAAATCATCCAGGTTCAATTTAAACCTGTTTCTCTCAGCGTTCTTTTCGATCCGGTCTGGAACGCACGATCATCTGCTCTCTTTCACACGATGGGCCGATTTGGTACGTACAAAGGAAGCAGGACCTACATAATGAATGTAGGTCAAAATTAGTCGTAAACATAAAATAAGTGTAAAAAGACATTGTGTCATCACTGTTTAAGAATGCGTTATAAATAAAGTTTATTCGAAACAGTGAGACAGTTCATTAGTTTCATACACGTAGATCACTCGTGTTTAGTGTTTCTCCCCATTAGCAGAAGCCGCCGAAGGCTCTGCCCAATTGATAACCACGTTTGGTTATCAGCTGTTCAGTCGGTTGACCGATCAGCAATACCCCTTCTACGGAAGAAGTGCAAGTTTGCACCTTAATCGGTTAATATTCCCGCACCGTTTTAACGCCGCCTGGAATCCGATCCATCGCGCAAGTAAAGTCCCGTAGTTCCACCTGTCCGTTGCATAAGTGTAACTTGACCATCTCTTCCTAACGAAGTGAAAGAATGATACAATTCGTTCGCAAGTAAACCAACTACGGTACGTTCTCGCCGCGATACCCCGCCTCGTTCTGCACTCTTCCTCCACATTCCGCGCATTGACTTACCGCACACGGTTCTGGTAAGCAAAGTGCGTGCCGAACCTACCACACGCTGATAGGGGGGTTAGGGGATGTCGTCAACCGTTATGATTTGTTACATGGAGAGTTGTGACGTAACGCAAAATAAAATGATTGATTTTATTATTTTTTTTTAAAATAACAAATGAGTAAAAAACGAGGATTCTTCTTGGTGACTTCACAACCATTGCGGTTATGCCGGTCTAAAAAAGATCTCGCTACTTTTTATGTTGAACTTGGTTACCACAGATGGACGGTTGGAAAAACTTAACACAGAATCGTCGCAGTAACGTTACATTCCGTTACTGCGAGGACCACAGTGTGCGTGTGCCACTCGATTATACAGGAGGACATTTGTTGATAGTAGCATGCGATTCGCAAGCGACGACACGCTATTTGAAGAAAATGACCCAATAATTAATAGTAACTAATTGAAGATGGAATTGATACAGCCGTTTTTTTCATCAGAGTTGATCATTGGTCGTAATTTAAAAAATACATCGAAAATGCAGCCGAAACTCTAGCAAACATTACCGATTTTGTTCGTAAATTGTAGGACATGCGTAACATATTAAACATCATCTGTTATGTGAAAAAGAATAATCAATTTGATGATGATAAAACATCTTAAGCCAAAAAACATTTCTGTTAAAATAGACATATTTATGAAGGACCAGGAAAATGGCATGATGAAAAATGATGATGGTGATGCAATTATGTGGCAAATCGTGCTGAAGATTCGATAATCAGAATCGTTTTTAATTTGACAAATGCATGGGTATTTCTTTATATAAAACAGAATGTAATTTTTTTGGTTAATTTAAAAAATGGAAAAAAATAACAGAAAATAGTAAAAAAGTAATAGTAAAACTTATTGAACACCGTTTATTGGACCGTGGAATAACCCTATTCTTATAGACAAAGTGCATTACCGGGCAATCGGACATTCCGGTAGTGCACCGTACAGTATAATTGCAACCCTACGGAAACAGCTTAACATTATGGGTGGTATTATTGAATCCGTACGTAGGGGTGGCGTACGTCCCGACACTCATTTTCCCAACGTACTAGATGGTTGCTACAGTTATTTACCGCGGCGTTATAAGACCGAGCACAAGAAAACTGTTGCTACCACTAAAATTTCTTGTGAGCGCCGTACGTTCCCGCTACAAACGGATTCAATAATGTAAGTTAGAACGACTTGCTGGAAACAAGATTGCAAGCTGGCATTCCGCACCGGCAACGAGCAGACGACGACGTAACGCTACACCGGCCACGAGCAGACAACGGCGACACGCGACACGCGAAATGCGACACGTAGACCGATCGTGAGAACGGACCGATGCAACCAGCAACCAGCGATCTAGTTAGCATATTAGCTTGATAGGTTTAGTCAGTCGAAGTTTAGAATCAGTCAGACATAGTTCAGTTTTAGCATTAGTCAGGAGTAATCCTGTTGTGTAGAAGTGATCCTACAAAGTGTCTTAAATTTTTAATTAAAAATGCACTGTGTATCGAGTTACTTAAGTTTACCGTTTTTATATAAGTATATTATACTTACTCAAAAACAATCAGTTTTACACAATAGAGAGAGATTAGTTTTCCTCATTCAATAAACTATTGTTCAACTTTTTTTGAATTGAAAATGTGTGATTACTGTACATAAAAGATATTAAACAATATTCAATGGATACTTTCAAGTTATCCATATATAAAGTGAGCAAGTAATCATGGCAGGTCATCCTGAACCTGCGTTCCGCGTTCTGTTCTTTTTCTCCAGATTGCTCAATGGGCAGTTTAGAACAAATTTCGGGATAAATTATTTTTGCAGAAATTGTTAGTTTTTATCGTTTGTAGTAAAGTGTTATGATAGTAAATAACATTTTATATGTAGTTCGCATCTATACCACCAGGTGGCGCTACATAAAATAGTGTTTTAAGGGATCTTTGCTTTTTTTTTAAATTTTGTTTTTTTTTTCTTGTATTTGTTGTTTCTATTAGTATAAACCATTTTAAAATATACTGTAATGTTCCATAATATATGAACAAAACATAATAATTTAGCATAAGATAATATTTTCTGCTTTGTATAGGACAATTGTAGCTAATTCTCATCACTTTTACTCACAGGTAGTAAGAATATTAAAAAAATTTCATACACAACTTAGGTGGATGCTATTACATGCTTCTGACGTCTAGTTCACATTTCTAAAGACATGAATAAATGCATTTAAATAAATAGATAGAGCAGGTACATTGAAATAAAGTAGTTCTCAAATTCGTAATGAAAAGCAGCCCATATTGTTTGTCTTTGAATATTCATCCAATACTTTTCCAAGTCCTGAACTGCCTTCAGAAGGGGTAATAAAACTAAAAATCCGATGTTCTTGGTTTTACAGCTATCCGAAAAAATCAAAATTCATCGATAGCTATAAACAAAGTATTTACTTCATTTGTAAAGTTAAACTCTGTCTTTGTTTTAGTGCGTGTAGCTACTGATATTGAACTGGTTAACGAATCAGAGGAATACAGCTCATTATACAAAATGTCATTCTGGATGCATTTTCTTTCTTGCAAAATAGTCTTTGTAGCATACTCCCTTCTATCCTAATATTTAGTTTGTCATGACTTTTGGGAGTTTCTTCTCCCAAAACGCCAATAGATGCTGATGCATTCATAACATTTTCCTGTTATGCGTATAATTTTAGAATTATTTTTAACTTAACTTAAAATATTTAATGTGTTCATAAAACTGACTAAATATCCTTTTTAAAATGTCTAAACTTATCAAAATCGGTTCATATTTGAAAAAGTTACAAAGGTTCAAAGTTTTCCAAAAAATTGAAAAATTTTCTGCGTTTTTTTAACAAGTCTCGACTTTGAGAGGTCTTTTCTAGAGAACCAGAAAAGATAAAGAACTCATATTTGGTATTTTTCTTAGTTTAACCCTTAGTATTAAAACCTATTATTGGGAATTGCGCTATTACAAAGTTGATTTTTTGAATTTCATCCCGGCAAATGCCCATCGTGGATTGGCAGGATCGTTACGTCCCTCAATTTTCGGAACTATTCTCATCACTGATAGACATGCTACACATTTTGATTGATACATTTTTTTAAATTACGATAAGCGTGACAGATACTTTCTACCAGAATATTTGCTAGATCGAAAAATCAAGCCAAGTCGAGAAAATCAATCGAATCACGCAGTCTAAATCGAAGTAGGCTCAAAAGTCTATACATGGTTTTACAGTCCAATAAACAATCGTCAAGATGCTGCCATCGTGAACCCATACCTATCCTGGAATCGATCATGAACCCATACCTAACCTGGAGCCTATCATGAACCCATACCTGTCCTGGAATCTATCATAAACTCAATCCTGCCCTAGAACCTATCATGAACCCATACTGGTCCTGGAATCGATCATGAACCCATACCTGCATCAAGGCCTATCATGAACCCATACTGGTCCTGACCATCTTCTTGCAGCAGTCGAAGTATGTGGACGTGTTTTACCTTGCGCTCCTCGATTGACCCAAAATGTATACCCTCGTGATCAGTACAGTGCAGAATTTCCTTTGTACGTGCAGTGCAGTGCTGGAAAGTGTTTTTCGAGTTTAGTTTTGCAGGAATATTGTGCTGTAGTGTATTGCGTGTGGGAAATAACAAAGCTTACAGTCAGTCCAAAAAGTATTCGTCTAGCTGAATATTTTACAGAAAAAGGCGAATTATGGCTGCAATACGTATGGGGCGATAAAAGTAATGATGAGGTTAGATAAAGGGTCCATTAATACACACGTTTTGCTAAAAAATAAGCATTTAAATATTGCAATAGCAACCAAAATACCTAAAAAACTAAAAAAAAAGTCGTTTGATGGGCGCGCAAAAAGTATTCGCCCATCTAGCTTTTTAATTATTTAAGCTGGACAAACACTACGTAGACGTGAATTAAATTTATTTTTATCAATCTAGTGGTGACTTCCTTCTAAATTAATGCATTTCTGTTGTTTTAATTGCACTTCAAGCGGCCAGAGAGGCACGAATGGCGGGGGAGTTAAATGAATGGATCCTGATGGCGAAAATCATATCTTTAACTTATGCATAACCTATCCTACCCATTTTTGAATGTTTCAAAATGTGTGTTAGGCCTCGTTCCTTCATTTGATCAGAGTTTGGCCATTTTTCTGACACTAATTGTGTGACAAACTGCCATGTAAGTAGCCATTCTTGACGGTTAATCTAACGAAAGAAGCGGTTAATGTCCAAAAATTTAAGTTTTACCAAGGAATCAGTGCATTTTGTGATGGCCAATAATGTCAGGAAAAAGATTGGTCACATTTGGTTGATGGGTCATACTGCATTTAATCGTAGCTGGTCATGTAATAGCTTGAATGAGTGAGTTGTTACAAACATGTTTTTTTTTTAATTATACGATACACAGAAAGTGGCCAAATCTGTTAAGGTGCATCAAATAATTCAGGAATTTATTTCAAATTAGGCTCTACTAACATATTAAAACATGTTTAAATCGCCAAGGTCATACGGCCGACGTCTACTATAGCGAAAACAGTCTACTAAGATGCAGCAGCAAAATCTCGTGTAACGGTAACAACATGATGTCATGATACTAGGACTCAGCGAGGAAAGGTGAGCTAGAAAAATGATAGAAAATGATAGGAGACGAGATGGAGAAACATATTAATGCAGTTTTTAAGTACTTTGAGTCCCAGTTCTGAAAAATTTTACTTAAAATGTATCACATGTTTCAAGAACAGTCGAGCTGGAGAACATACAGAGCATTGTCATTTGCCCGAAACACCAAACCAGCGGAAAGCAAACGGATGAAAATGATTTAGTAGACTCTCAATATGATATCAGTTGCCATTTTTTCAACGGAACTTGACCACGTAGTCCGGAAATACATTATTTCTACCAGAGAATAATTGGAACAAGTCTTGTAGAATGAGTGGATCAAAAATACGCCTTTTTTAATGTTCAAATGAGTTCTTGCGTTGTGCAAGTAGTCACCAACAGTCATAAATGCAAAAAGAAACAAGATCAGGACATTTTTTGATTCCATAACCTTTGTTTTCATACGCATATTACGCCAAAAGTCTGATAGACGGATACTTTTTGCGCACCAATCAAATGACTTTTTTTTAATTTTTTAAATAATTTAGTTGTTATTGCACTATTTTAATGCTTATTTTTAGCAGTACGTGTGTATCAATAGTCTCTTTATCAAACCCCATAATTACTTTTACCATCCCATGCCTATTGCGGCCATAATTCGCCTTTTTCTTTTTGGACTGACTGTAGATATCCTTTTACGACGTTGGTTGTTTTCGCATCGAGACGCTGAAGTAAAAATCTAAACATTTTTAAGAACTATTCCAACGTACTTTACGTTGTTCGCTTTTCTCAAAGCGCTACGTAAGGTGTACAGATAGTGAAAGTTTTTAAGAAGTAAGTGCTTAAAGACATTAGTCAGGTGGACCTTATGTTCAGAGGTAAAGTGGTATTGTGGAAGAAAGATACAAGATAACCTAATTATTAATGGTTCCAACTACCTTTAAAAAACCCGATCTTTGACTCATTATAAAAGATTTCAATCTCTAACAAAACTTTTCAATGGAACACTTATAACCAGCATACCCCATACTACCACTCAATACTGTCCAATGCATGATTTTACTTCTGATCTTAAAAACATGACGGATGAAGGAGTCCTTGACAATTTGAAATATCAAAAAGTTACTCAAGTGTGTCGTTTTACTCGCAAAGTTAACAACGAAATAACTCCTACCATATCTTTCCTCCTCCGTATTGCTTTGCTTTGCCATGCTTTGCCTTATATAGTATAGTATAGTTTATTGTGGAAGTAATTGGCCGAGCGAGGTGGCCTTATTACTTAATTATTACTTATTACTACCCTATAACTTAAATCTAGCAATACATAGCTTATCAGTAACCGAACAAATACATTACATAACACACAGTACAGTAAATAGTTTAAAAATGAGTCGCGTGATGCGAGTCAAAATTATCATAATTAGCGTTAAATTTAAGAGCCATCGCAGTCATGGGATCATTTTCACTATAAGCACGTCTAGCCAGTTGAGTTTTAAGTAGTCGATAGTTACGAAATGTTCTAGAGGTTACATTTAAGTTAATTCTAATTAGTAGTTCGGGTGCGTCAGTCTCTCCTAAAATAAGCTTAGACATAAATTTCTGCTGAGCTACTTCTCGTCTCTTTTCAGACGTCTCTAACCCAAACAGTAAACACCTAGTTTCATAAGACGGACGAGGATCAAGATTGCGACACGAGGTAAAACGCTGGACAAAACGTGTAAACTTTCTCTGTACTGACTCCAATTTTTTGGACCAAACGCTGGATGAAGGAGACCATACTACAGAACAAGACTCAAGCAGTGGACGAACAAGAGACTTGTACAACATTAAGAAGCAGTGTGGGTCGGAAAATTCTCTCGATTGTCTGCGAATGAAACCTACCATTTTGTTGGCCTTGTCTAAAATATCGGAGTAGTGCTGTTGAAAATTCAATTTAAAGTCTAGGGTAACGCCTAAGTCCCTAAAAGTCTGGCAACGTTGCAGTATGGTTCCAGATATATTATAGTTATGGGTTATGGGACAGACAGTTCGGTGGAACGACATACACACACACTTATCGACAGATATTAGTAGGTCATTTTTCTCAAACCATTCGGAAAAGCATTTCACTGAACTTTGCAGGGAGATAACATCGGATGCTTGACGGATTGGAAGGAATAGCTTAAGATCGTCCGCGTACAATAAACATTCAGAGTATATAACAGACGTGCTCACTATGGCCATACCAGGCGGAGATGCAAAACCTCACAGGTTTGCCACAATTGTGGTATTCCTGCCCATGGTGAATGCACTGCTCCACTGAAATGTGTGAATTGCAAAGGCAACCACAATTCTTTTGACAAATCCTGCCCATTTTATCTCAAAGAAC
>VTWG01001727.1:11521-26503 GCA_008817895.1 Anopheles fontenillei
TTATTATTATTATTATTATTATTATTATTATGTGGCCCATGCACCAGCCGCACCGAGAGCTCCTGCTCGTTCGGCTCGCTTACACACTCTGCCAGGCGCTAAGCAGTGAATCAGTTTTTCTCACTCTGAGAAATGAATATAGCCCCTCAAGCTTTATTTGGAGCTTTAAATAGAAAAAGAAACCCTTTACAATTTTTACAATACACATTGCATACTATTTCCACAATTGCTCATATTTCAGTCAGCCAATCGCTCCATTGTCACCTTTCTCAAAGATTCTCAAAAATTCTCAAATCGTTTTTGTGCCGATTTAACAAACGTTGAGACCGTAGGTTTCTCAAAAGCACTCATGAGGGCTTGAGGAAATGAGCGTTGAGTAACCCCATGGCCCCGCGGCCTTACGCGGCCTGTGATAGGTTGGGAACAATATAATCCCGGTTTTTTTTAAGTTTCCGATTTTTTCCCGAAAAAATAAAATTCACAACTAATTTCCAGTTTTCCCGGTTGAGTGGGCACCCTGGCATTTTTCCAAAACGACGAAATTGAATTAACACGAAGACGATTGTGCTTACGGCATTTTTTTTATATAGAGCCAGTAAACACTTGAATACTAAAGCTATTATAAAGCACAAATTTTAATTTCAATTTTTAACATCGTTGGTTGGAGCGTACACTTACCTGTCATCGGAAAATAAAAGCTCAAACTAATAAATATCATAGCACAATACACCAATGTCTTGCTAAATTGTTGAATCATAAAATCTATTCGCCTCCTTCCTAAAAAATAGAAAAATACAATACAATAAAAATTAATAGCTTATTGAATGCTTCGAAATGTAGATAATTTGACTATAACGAATTTGAAAAAGGGTTTCATAACTTGACATAAAAATCAGCGTACCGATGAACTCGTACGTTCCCGGAATCGTCCGCCGCGACGCTCATTTTCATTCATTTAATCAAACTTTGAACTACACCAAAAATTAGAAAACCGTCTATATTTTGTACTCCCCAATATATTGGTACACCCCTGTCCACTAATCATTTACGAATGTTTTTTGACGAACGAGTTAACCGTAACGGCAGTATACAAATATAGACAGTCCAAGCATCTCACAACACAAAAAGCACAAAACAATTCTCACTTATTTACGTATCCCGTGCTACAACCGCTTTGCTGTCTTGACAAGCTTTGGCGCTACAACCGCTTCGCGGTTTTAGCCTCTTGCAGAAGTGCCCGATACCACTCACGATCTCGCGTCTTCGTCTCCCAATCCGTTATCCCGGACATAATGGCAGATGCTGGCCTCCATGCTATCTTGTCACCTGAACTTGAGCCTGACCTTAACCCTGTCACTGGCAACCGGAAAAACATCATATTCCAGGCAACCGGGCTACCCGGGTAGCCAGCGACTTTGGAGGCTTATAACTTCTAAACGCGTTATCCAAATACGATGCAATATTCGGATGAAAAATAAAGCAACTTATCTAGTTTCTATATCTGTACATATATCGTCTCGTTATCGTTTTAATATAACATTTTTTTAAAGTTGAGAGGTTTGTTTTGAAAAAAAATATGACAAAACGTCAAAATATTGTTTTTGACTACTTTACAAAATTTTCACGATAAATTCACTCTTAGTGCTATTAGATCTATGTATGACACGCCTTGCATAATTTTTTCAGAATTTTTCTGTAGGAAAAAAAAGTTATGCAAGTTTTAATTTGAATAAAAACCGTTACACCAAACCATGTCCCGGTCTTAGTATGTTTTGCGTAATATTTTTACACTGATATCTACTATTTTTTTTTTTTTTTGGATTTGTGTTAAAAGCAAATATTCAATAGTTGGTAAGCAACCAAAGTTCAACCAGCGATGTCCGACTTTAAATAGCCTGGCGCATTTTCAACCAATGTTATGACAATCCAAGTGACTAGAATTATCCATTTGTTCGTACTGCTAAGATTTTCGATAAACTTAGCAATCCTCAACTTTTTACTCCAACTATTGATATTTTCTATAAATCAAATACACTTTGATGTTCATACATTTTATTTTGGTGTTAGTTTTGATCGCGTTTTATTATCAGTAGGATCAAATGTGTAAGAACAAATGTAAAAACCTCTCTATACCGATAACGGAGAATAAAATCTGGCCACACCTACGACATCGGTCCAGAAAACCACGCACGCATACGAATTTCGGGAATTTTGATTTCATTTTTATCACCGTCTCAGAATGTATTGTCAGAGCAAAATTGTTTTCCAGCATTGTTATTTCGTTTTCAGCCGTGGTTACTTCTTGATTGTGTAAATTTAATATATAAAAGTAAGTAAGTATTGAAAAAGCACAATCAGGTAAAATATCATGATGAAAAAGACAGGATACTGATTGCATGTTGTATTGTTTCACAGCAATGACGGATATAGAGTGGTTAGAACTTTCTCCAGCCAAATTAGAATCGTTGAGTGATGCTGATAAATTAAACTATCGCCAGAAAATACTAGATGAACTGAGTGAACAAGTTGTAGGATATTTAGAAGAAGACGATATAGCATCGATAGCAAATTTTGATGATTCCGATGTTGAGGATATTGAAATACCTCAGTATAATTACGATGAAACAGATGATGAAGATTTTGACGATGAATATGAACTAGAGAATGCACCGGAATCTTATACAGCAAGAGATGGTACAATTTGGACCACGCAGCCTCCACCAAAACGTAAGATGCTTATGCATAATGTCATTAAAGATAACTCAGCAGGTCCCACCTGAAAAACGAAAGACAAATCTGCTGTGGACACATTTAAATTATTCCTTTCAACTCCAATTTGTGAAATTGTAATACAGGGTTTCACACTTTATCTCAAGACCGCGGGACCCCTTCCCGAATCTGTGTTAGCCAAAGCCAAGATTGCGGTATGATGCTTGAAATCGTTGATGATACCTGAAAACGTTGATGATACCTGAATTCATCGGATGCAATGCTGAATCTGCGGCACATTTCTCGAAACACACTGGACCGCGCCGAGGACACGCGGTCGAATATTTTTTTACATGGATAACCTACCATGGAAGCTGAAAGGAGGAACTGGTTTTACTCAGTACATACCTTCCAAGCCAGCAAAATATGGCATTGAAATTTGGTGGATCTGCGATTCTGAATCTTCCTACCCTCTAAAAGGCCAAATATATGCAGGCTTATCGCACTCCGGGGGAAAGAGAAAAGAACCAAGGAGAGCAAATCATCACTTTTTGACTTTTTGAATACACAAAACACTCTTAAAATCTTCATTCAGAAACAGAAGCGATGAAAATCAGCCTTCTAAATTCATACACCTTGAGATAAGCCCACCTGTACATTATACCGACTTAGATAGCTGCTATACAATCCAAACAGCAGACAGGCTGAAATTTCAGTTATTTTGGATTTTCAGTTATTATTATTATTATTATTATATATATATATATATATTAGTGTTGGGCATTGTGCGCGAATGCGCACTGTGCGCACAGCACACCTAAATGTGCGCATTGCACAGCACACTTTGTACTGTGCGAGCACACTTTGCACAGTGCGCGCACTCCGCACTGTGCGCGCACTTTTCGCACAGTGCGTGCGCACTCCGCACTTTCCGCACTTTTCGCACACTCCGCACAGTGCGCGCACTTTTCGCACANAATGAAATGGGGCCATTCCGTTACTTAGTGACCGAAAAATCCATTATTTTGTGAAATGTGTCAACATTTTTCCAAAATCCTTAGGATTTCATAACGATACTCATATTCTTGTTAACGCTCTAAATGACCACATAACCACGCAATTATTGATTTTTTAACATATTTGTTATCAAATGATATTGTTTTATTCTAATTCTTTGGCTTTTGACCATATTTACGTATTTTTAAGTGTTTTTTACGATAGTGCCATTATAGGTACACCAAACAGACATGTTCCTATAGTGATCCTAGTTCTAAAATCAATAAAAACAGCTAATTTTAGATTTTTTTCGACGACATTATTGACATGTCGTACTGTTTTCATTAAAATAAGCAACAAACATTAGTTTTCTGTAAGTAATTTATCAAACAAAGGCCAAAATTCGCTTATCTGGCTGAGTGAAAAATCGACTTTAAATCAAACAAACTCTTCTGAGTATGGGTTGACGACAGGTGTTATTCAGTACTTCAGTCAATATTTTCATCAACCAAATTCACACATTTTTTACTGATAATATTTGATCTAATATTTTTTTTCAATACTGCTATTATTTTGAACACCGCCTTTTGAAGCTTTATTGAAATAAATTGAAAATAAAAATAAAGTAAAATAAAAAGGGATGCAATTTAGTTTGTTTGTATGTTACTGGTATTTAAAAAAATAAGAAAGTGAATATATGAAATTTATCTTACTGCTAACAAGTCTTTTAAATATATTTAAAACGCACTGCTATTTTTATGAACGCAATTGTATGTGAAGTTGTGTAATATTTATGAAGTGATCTAAATAGCATAAAGATTAAATTGGTAAAGGTAAGCTTAAAATTATTTGCAGTAGCTTCCGTGGTATGTTGGTACGAGTGACCAGGGAATCGGCTGCTGCGAGCTGTTAAGCACCTCAAAGCGCTGCGCCGCATTGATCAGCACCTACGCGAAATGACGCCACAGAAGACGCTGACGTTGCTTCCAAGTAAGTCGCAGTTAGCCAACTTTGAGCAGATACGGTCAGACCTGCTACAATCTGCCTTATTTGCTGATGAAATATATTCCCTGGTGGACGCAGAGCACTCTTATGCTATCGGTGTGATGGACAACATATTAGCAAACGATGTACGCTGTAGCTACCACTGGAGTGGATAGCTGAGGTTTGACAGAACAATCTATCCTTGATGAACCTGGTGGCACTGGTAAGCAATTTTTGCTCAAAACTATTATTGCGTACACGCGACGCTAATCGAACATTGCAATCGCAATTGCTTTGAATAGAATTGCTGCTCTGCTGCTGACCGGGGGACATACGCTACAATCTACATTCAAACAATCACTCAGCCTGGACCCTAAAAGCCGGACTACATTGATCGTACTCGCAAGTGTAATTTCAATTTTCACTAGCGCATCTGGCGGCGGCTGACCGAAGCATTTTGCCAAACAATTTGGAGCCGCTCCAGAAAATACGTAAATTTTCCATGTTTTTTACTTAAATTGGAGGAGAAAATTTTTTGTAAAACGTAGATGCACATGTTTTGCACGCATTGCATCCATTTTTCAATGGAAAACGATGGAAAACTACTTAATTTTGAGATCCGGCATGACCATTCCCTCAATGATAAAAAAAAGCTTCCACCAGTCGCCGCCAGATGCGCTAGTGAAAATCAAAATTACGCTTGCGAGTACGATCAATGTAGCCCGGCCTTAACAGTTTCTGTAATATGTAAGTTAGCACAAACTGAATTGATTCAACAGGAATCACTGGCCCTTATCGCCAACGAAAGTCGATAAAATTTATCCGATCGGTTAATGTGCTCGAATCCACCGGTGAAATTTATTTTCCACCGGTGGATAATTTTCTCCACTGGTGGATAACTCTTTCCAATTCGAGTAGCCATTGGTTTTGCCTATCTGTCAATCACACTTTTGTTTACATTTAGAGTTGTTGTTTTGCGGAATAAATAAAATAGTAAATTTGGCTTATTTACGGACCATCTAATAAAGAATCCACACCAAAAGTGGCCTTAGACAGTACCGACTGTAGGCCTGTTCAAACAATCCGGATAAAGTGTAAAACAGGTTGTTGGCTGAACAAGTCTAGATGAAACCAAATCGTATGAACTGGAGGATGAGGTTTGAATCCTTTCTGAATTTGCCGCTGACCCTTCCCAAATAGCCAAAATAGCTCAAGCAGCTAATTTTGGCATGTAAAGATCGCTGCTTGAATTCGCCTTTTGCAGTAGATAAACAGCATCAAAGTTCCAGGTGGGTCTTTCAAACAGCGCTTAAGCAGCTTCCTTATGCCAGGGATCCGGGATTTTTTTTTGATTTTTAAGTTCAAGCAAGCGTCATCGATGAAATAAACAATAGGATTTTTTTTTTGTTTGTGTACATGTGTATATTTTTAAATCCTTAATATTCATGAATTATATAAAATGTCACACAATTTACTATACAATCACCAGCACTTCACTCAATATTATTCCTCCTTCAATTAACTTATTTAGCTTGAGCAGCAGTAACGAGACGATTGACGGCACCAGTCTTTGACACTTTGACAAGGGCCACCTCGTACCGATGTCATGCATTAAAAAGCTATAAAGTTCCACCAAGTTCGCTACGCTTTCTTAACAAGTTCCATCATGAACCATACACATCAGGCTAATCAGCTACAAGGGTCCTGAGAGTACCATGTGCCTGTTAAAAAGCTCCATAGTTCCGCTAAGTACCGTCTATCTCTTAATCAGCCACAAAGTACGACATTGGAACGATTTTTCGTTAAACAGCCCCAAATCCGCTATAAAGTACAAGCTAGCTATTTGGGTTGTCCTGTGTCTTATACCATGTGCGCCCATCAACTCCAGCCATCGCGAACGTTGGTAAATGTCCGTATTTTACGCTCTCGTGCAAGAAAATATTGAAACAACGCGGTACAATTATTCCGTGCAATAAGGAGTGTCTGAAACCGCTCACGGTCTCTCGCCCTCGCCAGTCCATTATCCTGGTCTTAATGAATTAAGCCTCCAAGTCATCTGGTCACTTAAATTTAAACCTACTACGCCCCCTCCGCAATAGTGGATTTAACGGTAAGCGGACTGAGTGGCCGTGGGAGGCCCCGTGGATATAAAGCCCAGCATATATGGTGTGTACAGTAGTGAAACTCACTTCCCCCACTCCCCGCACAACACCTGGGTCGTTCGTTTCCATGCCTTTAACATGGGCTGTCCACTGAAGCCTGGCGAGTTTGATACGACAATGTGTGTGCTTCCACACATACGATTATGATATCGTCAAATTTGATAAAAATAAAATAACTTTGTTAAAATTGTAATCTATGTGATTCAGTAGAGAAGATATTCTAGTGGACCTATTGGTTTAAATTAATGAACAAAAAATCATTGTGTGACGCGTTTTTCACGAGGCGTGGAACTAGTGATGTGTGAGTCAATCCAAATATTCTCGGGCTGTATCCATCCATCAGCGACCCCGAGTTTTTGGGAATAGTCCGAAAGGTACAAGTAGGCACAACACCTTCGATAGGTACAAGACAACTCGATTAGTTCGATTAGCATACCACGGAAGCTACTGCAAATAATTTTAAGCCAACCTTTACCAATTTAATCTTTATGCTATTTAGATCACTTCATAAATATTACACAACTTCACATACATATGGGCGATATTCGTCGGTTCGTTTGATGAAAACATCCTTGTCGTTTTTTGTGCAACGCCTACATCGATGAATCGCTATGTCGGTGCAAAGTGTGAAAGAAAATCAACACGGTAAAAAAAATCATTCAAGCTTTCCGCACCTAACATCAACTCTCTAACCAACATCGTCTCACTATAGAATGACAAAGTAACGCTGTACAGCGAGAGATTGAAAATGAGAACCTTTTTGTGCAATTTGTTTTAGGACTAGTTAATTTAGCCCGGTTACAGGGTTATGCAAGATAATGTCTGGGGTATATAATAAGGTTATGGGGTATAGTAAGAATGCGTGCAACAGATTTTTTAAAAGGCAAGCAAATTCCATTTTGTTTTTTAAAGAGAAAATTATTTATATTTCATATGGGACCCGAACCCATTAAAATTTTATAGAACTTATTCTGGTGCTGGAACTGATTCCATTCCCGAATAGGTGTTAGAATGAATCGTGACTTTGATCCTGGAACTGATCATAACCCCTTGCTGGTTCTCCAACAGATCCCGATACCATACCGGTTGTGAAGTTGATGCCATTCTCATATCGGATCTGAAATATATCTTGACCCTATAGGGTAATCGTACCTGTAGTGGAGGTAGTACCAATAGTGGTGGTATGGCTCAAAAATGCGCTCCATACAATAATTTAAGAGTAATTTTGTATATTTTTGTCATTATGAAATCTGATCTTTAAAATTTGGTGGTGAAATCCCTTTTAAAAAGGCTAAAAAATATAAGTGCCATCATAGTAATATTATAGGGACACGTAATAGGCATGTTCCAAAAGTGGTCATAGTTATGAAAAGAATAAAAACAGGACACTGTAGATTTTTTCCGGGATATTGTTAACATTTCGTATTGTTTTCAGAAAAATAAGCAACAGAAATGAGTTTCCTTTAAGTAAACTACCAAAAAGGCCAAAATTCGCATATCCAACTGAGTCTACCATCGCTATACAGTCAATATTTTCATCACTCAAATTTACATATTTTTTACGGTCAAATTATATAAAAAATCAATATTATGAATTTGATTCTTGCTATTTATATGAAAACAACTTCAAAACTAAGTTCTATGTATATTATACAGAGTTTTTGAGGTATCTTTATTTACCAACACTATAGTAACACAATACTACGACTTTAGGAAGCATACCACCATTTATAATTGTACCAGGAAGTCGTCACAAAACTATGCTTTTTTAGTAAATTTGTTGAATTTGATGGTAAATTTTTCACTTCCTGACACTTTAAATCTATTAAAGCACATCTGTACCCCTACACATTGCACCACTATCGATACATTTACCCTACCGGTACTGAAAATGTATATATACCGGTATAATGGCTCCAAAAACCGTACCGGCCTTGGAATTGATCGCAAACCCACACCAGAACTTACACTGAACCCATAACGGCCTTGAAACTGATCCTGACCCCATGCAGATCCTGCAACATATACCTTCCGGTACTGGAAGTGAACTACATACTGATCTTTTAATTGATTAAGATTCCATATCAGTCATGGAACAGATCCTGATTCCGGGCCCTGATGCTGCTTCCTTTTATATTTCGAGACCTTAATAGTACCTGCTGAATCTGACTCACTAATGGAACCATCCAGTAAAGTTTTCCTATTTTTATTTCTTGTTAGATCGAGGGGTCCAGCGGTACTATCGTCAACTCGGTCGTCTTAACAGCATGCCCATCCATGGGACCCATCCATGGAACATGGACCGTCGCCCTAAGCAAGGATTGTTTATCCGGCTAAGTGGTAATAAGTATCGAAAGCCTGTATAGGTCGGCATGACCCATTACTCCTTAAAGTAGGTTATTTGTTTCAGTTACTTTTTAGTATGAATGTTCTTGCTACGTTTTCATACATCCGGATTTACAGTGGCGGCCACCTAAAGTATGCCACCTATCTTCGGACGTTGAGGCTTGCTGGACAGTTTTTTGGACCACTTTTTGCAAAACTTAACTTACATGTCGTAGAAGACATTCTTTAGCTATGCTTCGACCAAAAATTAAGCCCATGTATTGCAAAATCTCGAAAGACCATGGAAAAATGTTCAATTATTAAATTCTGACTGTAATTTGTATCATTCTTCTCCATCCCTTTCAAAACAACTACAAACTCGGCGTTGCGTTTTCTATAGTCAATATGATTGCCATTTTATGGATGTAAACTAAGCAAAAAACATCGAAACTACCGCAGGAAAGTAACGCTGATCAGCCTTTACTAGAATTTTATAATAGAGAAGAGATACTCGCAACAAGCGGCTTTAAAAACCATTTTTTGATGATGATATTGGGGCCCTTTCCGTTTGAAGCTCGTAGGCTGAAATTTCAGCCTGTCAGCTGTTTGCATTGTATAGCAGTTTTCGAGCAACTATCTAAGTGAGTAGAATATACAGGTGGGCTTATCCCAAGGTGTATGAATTTAGAAGACTGATTTTTATCGCTTCTGCTTCTTAATGAAGATTTTAAGAGTGTTTTGAGTATTCCCCAAGCCTCCAGAAAGCTCATTGGAGCAAAAGTTTTCACTCGTTCTGTCAAAAAGTGATATTCAAATTTGGTTATAAAAAAAGTGCTATGAGACCACCTGGCATACATACACTTTGATTCCAGATTCCACCACCTGATCTCTTTAATGCACCTTGTGATAAATGTAAACAAACCCGTGTTTTCGAGCAGGTACTCGAATCTAATTCTAGCTTTTAGGCTAAAATTTTCTAGACTGAAAATCGCAGGCTAGTTTTTTGTGTGGTTTTGTATGGATTGTTTACATGATTTCAGCCTCCAACTGTCAAGCTCCATACAAAAAACTAACTAGAATCGTGAAGGCCCCCATTCATGGTTTCGATGACACGACTTTCCAAAAGCGACAATCATTTGTGCAATAACAATCAATGCTTTTGCGATGACATGATTCCAAAAAATGTAGAATGAATGTCATGACATTTTTGATATGACGCCAGAACTACTTAATCGTGCATTTACCGATACTTAGCCATTAGACCACTTGATATTTTCACTCAATCAACCACGAAAATGGTGGTCACTTACAGGAGTATAGCAATTCACGCGAAAACACAAAAAATGACCCATTTTCGATAAAGATCTAGTTCACTTGAAGTACAGCAAAATCAAAAATTCAAATGAATATAGCAGAAAATATCAATATCAAAAATATTGTGTCAAATGATATTTGTTTCCGTGACTGTCGAATGAAAGCGTGAATCTAGAATGTAAAGCCCGGGCTACATTGGCCGTACTCGCAAGTGTAATTTCGATTTTCACTAGCGCATCTAGTGGCGGCTGGTGGAAGCTTTTTTTGGTCGTCGGGGGAATGGTCGTGCCGGATCTCAAAATTAATTAGTTTTTTCACACGTTTTTCGATGCGAAAACGGCTGAAATACTTGCACAACATATTTATGTATCAATTACAAAGCCCATTTCCCAGTCCAGTTAAAGTGAAAAACATGGAAAAATAACGTATTTTCTGGAGCATCCTCAAATTGTTTGGCAAAATGCTTCGGTCAGCCGCCGCCAAATGCGCTAGTGAAAATCGAAATTACACTTGCCAGTACGATAAATGTATCCCGACCTTAATGCTTCAAAAAGTATCATTTTGTAAAATTTTATGTCAACGACTATCACCGTTCGCAACACTGGTTGTGCATGCAGTGGATTGAATGCATTTTCGGTAAAGTTTGTTCATTATTATTTGTTTGTTCGGTAAGTTGACCAATATAAAAAAAGAATTATTGTGCAATTATTCATTATAACAAGATCAGTGCCCAAAATTAGGACGAAATTATGTACAGCTCAAGAAGACCATAGCTAAGAGGCTACATTACTGATTGTGGTCGTTTTTAAATGATGAATTACTGAAAAAGTACTCCTTGCCCCGTCCATGAGAAGGAAATGTAAAGTTTACAAAGTTTACATGTAAAGTTTACATACACAATTAGCCCTAAAAAGTGTATGGTTGAATGGAACCGTTAGTGCACATTTTTTCATCCAACTATCAAAAACAAGCTTTGAAAATGGTGGACCAAAAACGAGCTATGCATCGACCTCTGCATTACATAGACTTTGGTGTAAAGTTCAGCCGGTCTTATGGTACAGTCGTCAACTCGTACGACTAAAAAACATTCCCGTCATGAGTTCAAGACCCAAATAGACTGTGCCATTACACGTAGAACTGACTATCCTGCTATGGGGCAGGCCTTGACCGACAACGGTTGTTGAGCCAAAAGAAGGAAAAGAAGGTGTGAAGTTATGGACGGTTCAATGCCTGGTGATATGTGTACATATCAAGATGCGTCTAATTAACGAAATATCAAATACGATTAGAAATTGATAGGGTACCTGTACCATGATTGGGCAGATTAGTGCAGCAGGTTCACAAAAACTGCTCATACACTAGCAATATTTATTATTTTTCATGAAAGTGGCGTTATTTTGAACGTTAAATTACGCAATAAGGCCGGGGTACACTGTCCATACTCGCTAGTATAATTTCGATTTTCACTGACGCATCTGGCGGAGACTGGTGGAAGCTTTTTTTTATCATCAAGAGAATTGTTGTGCCAGATTTTAAAGTTCAATAGTTTTTTTTTTTTTCACCTTTTTTATACGAAAATTGCTGAAATACTTACACAACATATTTATCTACTCATTACAAAGCTTGTTCAGTTCAGTTTAAGTAAAAGACATGAAAAAAACACATTTTCGGAAGCGACTCCAAATTGTTTGGCAAAATTCGGTCAGCGGCCGGCAGATGCGGTAGTGAAAATCTAAATTACACTAGCGAGCACGGACAATATACCACGGCCTTTATGCTGTAATATTTTCTATTTGTCGAATTAAATGTATTTTTAAAGAGATTCGTGAAAATGCAATCTCTGTTTTTGTTCCTATTTTCGGCAGGCTGTGCTCCTATTTTCGGCATCGCGAATACGTTCGCAAAATGTTTTAATCAATGCAAATAGGCGGACACAAATGTTTAAAACAGTTTAACACTTTCACTTTCCTAAGATTAGTGTTGAAAAATACTTAAATTATTAATTTTATGTTGTCTATTTTGGTCATTATACTGGTAGATTTTATAGTCTCCTTGGTGTGAGCCACAAACAAAGTAGGCATTGAGGACAAGAGACGGCTGTAGAGTACGGCTCCGACTGGCACACAAATTATTGGCTGGTATTATTGAATCCGTTCGTAGCGGGAACGTACGGCGCTCACATGAAATTCTAGGGATGGCAACACATTTCTTGATCCCGCTCCTACAACGCCGCGTTGAATAACTGTAGCAACCATCTAGTACGTTAAGAAAATGAGTGTCGGGACGTACGCCGCCGCTACGAACGGATTCAATAATACCAGCCATTGGATTATTTATATTGAATTCGGTGATATTTTATACAAGAAATGTTGTTTTATTTGTCGACATACGGATCGTAGTATTCTAATAAAGTTTTATATCAATATCCATCAAAATCAAAAGTGTGTTATTGTTTCAAGTTTCGGCAAGAGTCATCAGGATTGATCTGTCTAAAGTGAATAATTACTTGTTTTTCGTGATTTTAAAATTCCAAGCAAGCTAAAATAAATTCTACTACCATAGAATATTTCATAAAAACCACACTTTCATTGTTTTACTGGCCTGGTTCTCTTAATAACGAAATCTGCCGAACTATTGTCTGACAGCAAATCTGCCGGAAAATGTTGAACTCTGCACATTTTGTTTGATATTTTGAAAAATATGCAAGGAAATGATTTGAAATTTTGTACATGAATAACAAATGAGCATATCTCTATATAAAAAAAATATGCTCAGACAATTTTCAACGTGTTTTTGGATGATTTTACGTTTTTAGTTACCCCGCCGAAAACTGATACCTGACTGGTGGAAAAACTGGTGGTTACCTGACAAATAATGAAAAAAAGTTTAAATAAACTGGAGGTTTGCAATCATACAATGGAATTATGCAACCAAATTGTGGAATTTTGCAAGCATACTGTAGAGCGGTTGTCAGACTGTAGGTGCTGTACATACCCAAAACATTTTCATCAATTTTAACAGCACCCTCAGTCTGATGGCATCTCCACAGTATGCTTGTAAAATTCCACAATTCGGTTGCAATCAAGGACTTCAGGAACCAGGTCATGTAATGTAGAACGATTTGACAAGTAGCCAAAAATTCGTTACAGCAGTTTAACATCTGAAAGCCGGGCTGGTAATCGTAGTAAAATTGTTAATTAGTTAAATAAATTGAACAGGAAGAATATGTATGCCTCTAGTAATAAAATAAATTAAAGTATGATGAGCTTTCAAGGACTCTCTGCTGTCAAATGGCATTCGAGATGGTCAACTCGATTTTGGTTTTAATTTAACCTCGTTCCTACAAAGTCCTTGGTTGCAACGTTCCATTATATGATTGCAAACCTCCACAGAATGCTTGCTCGATTCCACTACCGGTTTGAAATATTCTCTTAACCGATTGAACTATTTTGTTATATGATTCAAACCCCTGTAAACCGTGAGATTTACCATAAGATTTAAAATTTGAATGAAAGGAGCAATGAAATTAACCTCACGCTTTTAAGGCATTTTTAGTGAATTAAAAAATGTGTTTTACACTTTTTTATTTCTTATTCTTTGATAAATGAAGCCATAAACAAAACGCTTAACTCAACAAAGCAAACGGATACAATTATGGATTAGAATAATTTAATTAAGATTGAACGAAGTTCAAATAAGTATAAGTATTTCAGTTGGACTTAATCATTCAAAGGTGACTCTGTAGTATGGCATTATTGTCCCAAATTCCTCTCTTTGTACAGAAGAATTACATAAGAAATCAGTAACCGAGAGTACAACGAAATTCATAAACTACATCGTATGTATTGTATATAAAACACAATAATTTTTCAGTTCTTCCACATCATTTTCAACACTCACAAATTGAAATGAGGTCGACAATTGAATGTGTATTGAAAACGTGTTGAATATCATGTGAAAGATGTAGACATATATTGCGAATTTAAAACTATTGATAAACATATCTCAAACAGTGCAATCATAATAGAAAAAAAACCAATAAACCCATGTAATAAAAAAAGACTATGAAAAGCCTGTTTATTGAACTAATATCTTATTACTCACCGGAATGTCGAGCTAGGAACTTGTAGAATCCGATTACACGTGTTGCAGGATAGGCAGCGAACGAAGATACTCCATTCGTTTGTTTAGACATGGTTGAACTGATTTTCATGTAATTTTTTCAACATACAACATACATAATTTGCAGGCGAGTAAAGACATGTCATTTTGACATTGAAAACTTAAAATCCTATGTTGCAGTTGTTTGAATGCGGTTCCACAATCTAAATGAGTTCAAAGCCATTCACATTCACAGATCTCAAAACAATGTTTGACAACTTTTGTTTGCAGCATATTGTTGTTTGTTTATAATATTCATGCAAAACAAAAACATTCGTGCGTAACCTGTTGTCAAACATATTTTAAATATTGTGTGTGTTTATATATATAT